>SSSI01007528.1:0-57072 GCA_004796505.1 Oryzaephilus surinamensis | reverse complement strand
AATGTTTCCAAAAACTTTTGCGTTCCTACAAGCCTATTAAATTATTTCGCAAAACTACATTACATCGGAATTTACATAAGTTTATTTAAAGTTTGATATCATATATTATATAGGATTTTTACGATAAGAAAAGCCCCACGTGATTTTCTGACGTATTACGAGATTGCCACATCATGTGTTAGTGTCAAATAGGCATAACCTAAATTTGGAACAAATTAAACAAACTAAACAAATCTGAAATCTTAAATTGAAGTAATTGAACAAAATTTGACAAATGTCAACTGTGACAACTAATTTTTAAAAAATTGTGCAACGCTGTGAGAAGATACCAACATTATTAGTTTATTTTAAATCAAACTTGAAAATTTCAGTGGTGTATTTGAAATAATTAGTTTGGCAGACTTTTTCTACTAAAAGTCACGTGGGGCTTTTCTTATCGTAAAAATCCTATAATAACAGTTAGATAAGGTCCTTTGAATGTTTTCATATCATTTATAGACAAAATAACTTTAGTAGACACAACGTTATTTTTTATCATAAACAGAAATGGTGAAAAGTTGATTTTGCTTTAGTTTGTTAATTAGAATTCTGTATTGGGGTTTGGGGATAAAGTTAATCAGAACCTTAGATCTATATTAATCACTTGATAAACTCGTATAAAAAAAACTTTTCTCAGATGGAAATATTTTTCCTAGCTTTATGTTTACAGTTTGCAATAATTCTTTGTAATATACTTTCATCAACAATACAACTGGCCTCTTATTAATAAAGTATAAAGCTTTCGTTCAAGAACTTGTTCCTCGTATCCGAATAATTTTTTATAAGGAGAATTTCAGGATTACTCTAATTGGGTAACTTTACAAGTTCAAGTATTCGAACAGATTCTTCTAATATGGCAAATTAATTAGGATCCAACTAATTTATCACATTGTTCTAAGAAAAATAATACAATGTCTGATGGTTTTGCTGGTTATTTTTAGTTTCTAACAAAAGCCGCTTATAATACTATGCCACTTTTTTCTTTTTTCAACAAAAAAAACTTAGGTGTTATTTGAGGAAAAATACAAGTTTATTTTTTAACTGCAAAATTACATTTTAAAAAGTTTTCACATGAATTATTGGTAATAAATGTGTTGGCACTCTGTGTAGATGTACACCAGTTGATAAATCGAGTTCAACGGGCTTAGAAAGTTATGTTTATCGTAAAATCTATTGTGACTGCGAGCTTTACTGAATATTGGAGCTTTCTAACTCATCTGGAAACCGCAATAGGTTTTAAGCTACAGGTGTGCCCACAATTGTCGCTGTCAATCTAATTTATTAATATTATTCGAAATCATATATCTTCATTGCACAATATTGCTTTTGATTGAAAGATATTATGTATTATGAATTTATGAAAAGATCTTGTTTAACTACTCAAAATGTCATGAAACAATCGTCAATTTTTTTTGAGAAAGTTTCAAATCTAAGAAATGAACACTAGTCACAAATTGTTTCTAAATTATTATCTTTTGTTAGTAAATTTTCAGTAATTTAAAAATAACAACTCGAAGTGTTTAAATAAAATTCTAACACTCAAATGACGTTTTTTTTTTCAGTACTATAGTAAGTACACAAATAGAAAATTCGTAGAATTCTTAAAAATAAAATTACGTTAAATTATTATTCAGGAAAAATTATGATTGTGACGCTAATTTTATGCATTGTGTTTATTGTATCATTAATTTTTTATTGTACTAATGTACTATATATATTAAAATACATACAATTTAACAGTGCTGACTTGTATTATTACTCAGATGAAGTGTAAAGTATTTTTAGACAAGAAAATTCGAGTTTTCTAGGATAATAAGCTTTTTTCAGTATAACACAATATACATTTAGGTCAATATCAACCTTGATCTACATACAGCTAGTGTTCAATTACTCTATGTTCACGTGGTAATTTAGTTAAGGTTTCCATCAAAAAATGAAAGTTTTTGTGGAATATGTAAGCGAATTGAAAAACTTTTTAATTGGCTGGCAGTTTTCGTAGCAAAACACAATAACTTTCAGTAATATCTGCATATACCCTTTTTGTTGCCAATTACAATCGCAAATTATTATTATGTGAACTGCCAAAAAGTTATTTATTTCAAATAAAAAAGAAATTTGAAAATAATAAGTCGACATAATTTCATTGAAAAGAATTTTTCGTACTTTTAAACTATAGTTCCTTCGTCATTGTTGAAATTGTTTTTAATGAAATGTGACTTGAAAACCGTTTAATGGACCACTAAATTACACTTTGGGGAAACGTTTAAATTTGCAAACTAATCAATTCTATTTGTGTTGATTGTAAATATTGTGTCGTGCAAAATTATGTTTAAAAGAACCATAAATACAGAAACTCGTATATATTAAGCGCACAAATAATCTATCACAAATTAAGATACATATATATTTGATGAAGAAAACATTTTTACGGTTGGTAGGGTATAATTTGTGATCGTTGTTAAATTAAATATCCCAAGTCCCAACAACATTTTATAACTTTTTAACTCTTGAATTATTGATTATATAGAACTAGTAGTACTCTTTGACCTTTTGCAATCTATTAGGTGATGGTCAATAAAAGACCATTTCAATATAAATAAATTTATGTAAAACAAGTCCAAACAAAGTATTAAAAATAATTTTATTCATTCAACATTTTATTAATAGAAACATAGAGCAATTTTTCCCATGTTGTTTGTTAAATTGATTTTTAATTGAAAAACAGAATTGTATAAATGATTTTATTTATCGTTTGAACGACAACTTTGATGAGAATGATGTATTATTGTGTTGGTTCTATGGATTGTAATTGGCTTCCTATAGTCCTAAACAAGGGCAATGATCCATAATGTGCGTGGCTTCAGAATGTCGTGTAATTATGTGGAAAATTTCCTTTAATTACGTTACAAGCGAGCTTAAATTAATTGCAATAAATATCGTCATGTACTGTCTTTTCACTAATATTGGTTAAAACCATGAATCGATAATAGATAACCATGCATGTCTGTACGTTAACCAAAAGGGTCTAATAAATCAATTTTCCACAAAGACCCATTAAATTCGATGTACGATAAATATTTTTGTTTTTTTATTTTCGGAAAATTCACTTTTCACATTAAAGGCTTAAACTTAACAGAATGTTACTATGTCCTAGAAGGTCTTTTTAACAAGTTGAAATTTCCTGAGTGATTTCACTCTTAATTTACTCAAAGTTTACTCATTTACTTTGATACAAAATATTTTCCAATTTCGCAAGTATTAATCTGAAAATTAACCGAAATCGAATCTTGATAAATAAATTTCTTAAGTAATTAATTATTTGCCTAATACTTCTTAATATTTAAATTGAATACTTGAAAATTCTTGTCAGAAAAATTTAACTGTATTATAAATTTAATTCGTATCTCATATATTTAATGCTTTTATTAACATTTGTTATCCTTTTTATGATGGCATCGAATCATTTAAACCCTTTTGCGTGATCAGCTGGTTATTGTACGGTTATACTTAATGTTATAGCAGCTTATATTGGGGTTTTCTGGTCCATTAACTACCATACACCCATAATATTAATCCTCTATTCTTCAATTTGATTCCAATAAAGATATATCTGAATGGTGGATGCAAGAAATAGTCGCCTTTGCTAATAATTTTAATACCTTGTAGAAATTTGGCCAATATTCGTATTATACGTGTACAAGGTAAATTATTAATTACAAAAATAATTAATCTACTTTCCAACAGGCTAATAGAATTTTACTTAAATTTAATTTAAACTAGAATGCTCTTCAGCTTATCCGTTTGAATATTAGAATTTAGATACATTTCAAGAATATATAAGCTTTCATATACAGTAAAATTTTGAATTAAAGCACCATTTATGTTTATAATACCATATGTATGCTGTACAATGCTCTTTGTGGTTAAATTTTGCTTTTAATTTATTTTGTATTATTGAAATATTTTTAGTAACACATGCAGCTGTTGAGCTGTTACAATCTATTTTTATAAAAATGTGCTAAAATAAATGGTAATTTTTTATTTCGTTGATTGTGTTTATAAATTTGCTATATTAATACAGGATCTGTGAAATTTAATAATTTTCATGTAAATCACGTTATAATTTATATATTTATCGTATAGCCAGAACGTCTTTTTTCGGATAAACAATAAAAATAAAATATTGGTTTTAGATATGATTTTGATATGTTGTGTAAATTATTTTTACTGAAATTGCACATTTGTCAATGTTTATGACAGGCTAAGAGATTTATGGTAATGATTCTGAAAATAAAATTGTAATAACATTTTTTTCATTGCTTGGTTTTAACACAAACTCAACGATAAAAGAAAAAAAATTAAAGAAACATTCTCATTTGTTCTATTTAGTTCTATTATTGACAGATTATGTGAAAATCTAATTATAATTTTACACTTATAAATACACACTACTCCACGTGGAGCAGTGGAGCAAATTTTAAAATTATAACTGTGTACAATTCGATAGTTTATCAAAAAAAAAACGAAACAATTATTCGGAAAACTATATTAAGCTTTAATATAAAAATATTCATTTGTAATTCAATTATTTTACTTGGAATATTTGGATGGCATCTTAATAAACATAAATTTATCAACATAATAGATGTGTTAGTTCCAATTTCAACACAATCTAATAATGTTTGGTGACAATGCCAAAATTTATTACAAAAAATTTAAAATTAATCTTGCATAAAATTGTATATTAACTTAATACCACTTTACAAATAACAGTGTCAATTAAAGGATTCTGTACCTCTATTTAAGAGTATCTTTAAAAAAATATGCATTTCCTGCGGGAAATAAATTTTTTTTAGAATAAATTAAAAAATATAACACAAGGGCGTTTATGGAACGCTTAATTGTATCCATTGTATTAGTAGAACTTTTACCCTCATAAACACTTTTTTTGAGATTTTAATTATACATTTTTAATTAGATTACATAAAAATGTAAAGGATAAAAAATACTTTATACAAATAATAATTTATTAAAGATTAACAAAAATCTATTGTCAAAAAAGGCTGATATAAGAAAGATTTTCCATTATAATCCTGCATTTCAATATAAAATAAAGGTTTTCTCGGAAACATGAAATCTCCAATTGCATTAATTGGGGCTTAAATGGTTCTATTCTGGGCATATTTCTTTTAACGAAAATGGAACATTTTAAAACGGTTTTGAAAATATTTATTTTGATCATAATAATGCTCTTGAAACTAAAAATTCAACATATTGACATTTTTTTTTTGAATAATACCACATTTTCCATATTTAAACTTTCTATCTACAAAAGATGTAAAAGTTGAATAGGTTTTTAATTTTTATTTAAAACTGTATATTATTTTTATGGTCATGTTCTTCTATGTGGATTGTATTTTCCTTTTTTATTAAACACAACGTATGCATATTTATTCATATTTTATATATTAAATAATTAAACTGAATAAAATGGAGTAAAAAACAAAGAGAAATTATTATATTTGTTTAATTAGTACTAAGTGCAGATAATAATATAATAAAATTTTTAGTTATAAAGCTCCTATTTTTATACTATCACTGTATTTTTTTATATTTAAAGGAAAATTTTTTGTGTAATAAAAAGTTCACCTTAACTAATTTATTGCTTAATGGGTTTTCAGTTTTCAGAGAGAGTTGTCATCTTCAATTGGAATATATGCGTGCCTGAAACAAGCTTTAAAAATTTGGCAATTTCATAATACTGAACACTGATTTTTTTAGATTCCAATCAAACTATATGTCGTAAAAACACAATTTAATTGCTATAAGTTGCTTATGTCACTAATGGTTGGGCTACCAACTAATACATTATTGATTTTACGAGTATTTGCAAGGTTTTATAAACTCTTTTATATAAAAATATTGTTGATAGACGGCTTGAGTCCAATAAGTAAGCGTACCATATATTGTTAAAAATGATAAACAAACAAATATGAAATATATTCGCATGTATAAAATATTTTATATTTTATTTTATCAAATTTACTCGTAAAGTTTCACGTATATACTCGTATAGTTCGTATACACATATATTCTGATAGATAAAATGGCAAATCCTTTCAGCAAATTGCGACATAAGTATGTGTTGATGATTAAATTTGTAGGATATGTTGTAGGGTGTCAATAAAATATAGATTAAAATGATATTTCATCAAACTATATGTCCCTGTTTATATATATCAAAACATGTAGAATGTGTCATTACAGTTGGAATAAACTTTAATATCAAATTTATATGTATATGACAATAATTAATAAACATTTTAAAATGTTTACTAACATTGCAGAAAATATGAAAATAGCACAAATATCATATATTAAATGCCGTTCAAATATAAATCGTATAATTATGTTCACATAAATTAGCATGTGTAATTGTAGGTACTTAAACTGTAATTTATTAATTTATCTTGGAAGTACTTGCGTCATTATACATGTATGTATATTTTTATGGTTGATATTTATAATAGACACCGGTACAATAAACTCGTACAGTCATCAATAAATTTATAATAATGTTATTTCTGCTGTGTTTATTTTCTTCACAATGCATAAATATGTTATACATTTTCCATTATTTAAAATTCTAGTGATTCCCATACAAAATCCTGTGGTTAAGATTTTTTTAATAATTATATGTAGTATACAGCAGAAAATCTGATTGACATTTGATATTGTTTATCTGTGATAATGAAACCTATGAAAATCAATAACGCTTTTGTAGTGTCTACTACTGTTCACAAAATAACGAACAATATATGCTTCATAGGTAATACAAATATTACGTGTTGATGATCGCTTTCTCATGAAGTCCTGTAAGGACATTTGGTTTATTAGAAATTTTAAAACAACCACTTTCGAGGAATTCCATTTAGGGACTTTGTTATCAATACAGCTTTATATAAAAATAAACTTAATATTATAGAAATATTAATAAAACTACGATAAATTGCAGGTATTGTAAATCGGGGCGATTCGTTCAGAAGACGTCGTTCAAGAAGTAATAGTTTATGTCCTCCATCGATGGGAATTGGTACTCCATCGCCAGTTTTAGATGAACCCGAACAGAATTTTCCTGAAGTATCACGTTATATAGTGGCATTACTGGGAAGTCAAGGTGTAGGAAAAACGGCCCTAATAAGCCAGTTTATGACATCCGAATGTATAAACGCTTATGACAGGCAAAAAGGTACGTATAGTTTTTTCTGTTGGACAAGAAGTGGCATTGATTTAGTTGCAATATGTTGCAAAATGGGCTCTCTAGCGTGAAAGTGCAGGTCTGGCATAAGCTATTCAAGTGAAATTACATCGAGGTGTACAGCATGTTTGACATGTCTTTTGTTTCGGTTGCTGAAAAATGCTATTCAGGTCAGTCTGAAAAAAGACTGGTAATTTTTCTCTGTTAATAGCGGAATTCTTGAAATAAAACGTGATTCTGTACACCTTATCGAGACGCTCATTATTTTTTATTCTAAAATATAAGTTCAAACTATTGAAATATTGCAGGTACGAATTTCTGTTGACAAGAATATTGTTCTTATTAATTTATCTTCAGGAATAAGTTTCCTGTAAGAAAGTACTTTTTAAAACAATAACTGAAATACTATTCATGAATTTTTGAACCATATCAGTCTATTATTGTAATAGTTGTACAAAGACATTTCAAATGTATTAATTTAAATATTCATTCAAAACTTAAGAATTACATATTTTGCTGAAAGTTTGAAATGCAAAACGGAAATGAAAATGGTTTAATAACGATTTAGTGAACATTCACTAATGTTTTTCTAATCAATTGCATATATGTATACGTTTGTTCAACAATGCCATCTCACAATTTCTATTTTCAATGCAAACAGAACGTATTCTGTTGTTGTTTCAAAAGGCGAACGTTTTATTTGTTTTTTAGCATGTAATACTCGAATTATTAGTGAAATACTGGAAGTTTTGCTTTCGTTTTATAAAAGTACTACAACTATATAAGCAGGCACTTAGTAGATTACGAAATAATCAAACAAACTTTTTTGAAATACCTAATCAAATTGTTTACCTTCAATTATTTGTTGGAAGAAAAGGCTGAGGACTGCTCAAAGTTGAACCGGATTAATTTTTTTTGGTAAAAGGAGTGGAAAGGGGAGGATGACTAATAGAAGTAATAGAACTCAATAGTTCCTGTTTCTTGTAATAATTTACATAAATTTACTTGTAAAATTTCACATACGTAATAAATCATTCTTGTCTATACTGTTAATTTTGTATATTAACATGTAATCCATAAATTTATCCACTATAATACTATATAATATATTTTGCATATTTGCCAAATCACAATATAATTTAATTATGTTCAACAAACATTACGTACAAGCCAACCTACACATGTTTCGGTACAATAAACTAACAAAAATGTTCTCAAGAAATTTAGTTTACTTTTTAAAAACATATTTTCCCATTTTACGTACAAAAAAAAACTTAAATCAACTGGAAAATCATTGCGAGAGAGAGCATATATATTTTTATGTGATAAAAAACTTTTCCGCTTATATTCATATAAATATATATATTTTTTTATGAAAAATAAATGTTGGATGATGGAATGCTATCATTTTAGCAAAAGAAATAAATTTCATTTTAAAATCAAATATATAACTATTAGAAGTGTAGAAGTTTTATGTTGGGAAATAAACTTTTATGTTATCTACATACTGAAAACTGTCATATTTTCAGATGGTTTCACTAATATCTGATAATTGCGACAATCAAAACAAATCAAATGGCATATTTCGGTATACAGACTTCAAGCTATTTGGAATTTTGTCAGGATGGCTTGTTTTTCGGATGTTGTACTTAAGTTTATTTACAAGTTTGAAGTGACGTACAATCAACCGAACTACTCCAAAATATCTAACATCACTTCAAACTTATCAAATAAACTAAGACCTGTGTAATCTATGACGTGGATGTTGGCAAATTGTAACAACACTACCAATTTATTCTACTTAGTCGAAAATGGCGCAATACCGTTCTAATTGAGCTTTATTTATAATTGTCAAATAGAGCTATAACTACTAAAATCCCAACGTATTTATTTCGGCCAACAGAATAATTTCACGAAATCATAAAATCCGTTAAATTGTTTTGTCATTTTTTTTTAAATAAATGTTATTATGTAGTAGTACATTATTAGAGTGTGTGTTCCAGAAATAATCGTATTCTATATTAATCCACATGCATTCTGGTAAAATGAACTTGAAATAGGTCAGTGGCAACGAACTCGCCAATAGTTGTTGCAAAATATATATCCAGATATATAACATAGATTGATACGGATACGAATTAACTTTACGATGTTTTTTCTGATTCTTTGGCATGTGTTATGTACATTGTAAATTTGTTTACAGAAAACAGATATTTATATTACAGAATAAATAATTTATCATCAAAGGAAAAGCTTTCGGAAAATGATGTATTTGGTATTACGGTCAATTTATTTTCAAGTTTTCTCTACTTGACTAGCTGAAAAGCCCTATTTATGTATTTAACTTGTAATGTATGCATATATGTTAAAAAACGTATGTGTACCTGTGTAAATAAATTTATTACAAAGGAAATGCAATCATTTATAGATGTACCTACATTTTCTGCCTCGGAAATAAAATAAATAGAAAATTTAAAAATTTTATTCGAAGTTTCAAATTTCTAACACACATACAATACGTGCTGATAGAAGTCTTTGTCGAACTTATTCCAAGTAGAATATTGCATTTTATTAAATTTTTATTAAATTATACATTTTTCTATATTTATGTGCATGAATTATGAACTTTATGTGTATGAAAATGGTTCCCAGATGCGGCATACCTTGTTAACTAGATACTCAAAATGATTATGTAAACACAATATATTAAGCTTTTTAGGTACATTAATTTATAATTAAGTTAAAGTTTTTTATTTATATCCGAATATATTGCATACTTAGCTAGGTGAAGTTGACAAGTTATTTATTTCATAAAACCATGTCGTTTACCTCTAGTTTTGTACTCATTTTTTACAATTTACATGTTCAAAATACACTTAATTTATAATTTCGTTTTGATTTATTTTAAATGTGAAACGCTACTTCGAAAATGATACAAACATAAATGGGTTTCTTCCTTATATTCGCATGTAATAAGAAATACAATAAATAATTTTGTGAAAAATAATCCAGTTAATCAATTTTGTGGAAAACTTGATTGCACACAAAGTTCTTGTTCAGTGAATATTCTCATTTTTTGTCAGATCAAAAGAATATAATAAAGGCCATAAATTAAATGTCACATAAATTTGTGTTTTCCATGTCAAATTAAAAGAAAATGTTATTTAGTGAACAACACGATTGTTAGTATCTATCTATAAATTACTACAAATCATTTAAATGTCGGAAATAAAGTTTACAATAAATAACACTACGTAAAAATAAAATGCTAATTTTAACTTGTTTAGTAGCTAATGAGAGTCTTTCAATAAACTTTAATATATTCGACTATATAATAGTTTTCTTTGGTCTTGTGCACCATAAAAACATCAAAACAATGGAAAATTTCGTAATGTTTCATAATTATGTTAGTTTTGTAAACATTTTCACTATTTTCAGATTTTTTTTTAAATATGTCAAACAATTTATCATGCAATCCTTTTATAAATATTAATGTTATATACACGCCTTTGTTTAATATTAATCAAATTGTCTAAACAACTGTATATTTTCATTGTTACGAAAAAAATCGCAACTTTGATGAAAAACTATTTTGTAAAAAAATTATGAACCATTAGAACACTTTTTTAGTAAAAAACTTGTACAACCAATAAAACTTCAAATCCGAATAAGAAAACAAATAAAATCCATATTTATGTTAACACAAACAAGCAAGTCTTAATTTAACAGAAAATGTACACAATATAAATTTTTATTTTAAATTTTCTTAAACTATTTATAGACACTCCGGTTGATATATTACAATTTGTGTTTGTATATCTATCTAAATCTATATGTTTTCGACCTACGGTAAAATAGTGCATCTTTAATAACATAAAGACCGATTTTTTCTCCAACTTGCCGCTCTATAATATAAACGTAAATCCTTGAATATTAGATTTTTTGTTACCAACAAAAATGTATTTTAAAAGAATATTATTACAGATAATAAAACGTGGATATTATTTTGGTTTCTGAAATTCATATTATGTGAATTCTGCAGATGTGTATGTGGGAAATTTTATTGTTTATAATGCACTCATACAGCAGGTATATTTTGATGGTTTTCAAGAAAAACTGTATTATATCATTAAAAAATTTTATGGCCACTTTATGTCTGAAAAAAAAACAAAATAATCATCGGTATTTATGTATTTCATAATACCTATTATTTGGACTATTGCAGATTATTTGGGAAATCAGACTGTGTCAATAATGCTCAATGGAGAGGAATCCGAATTAACTTTTCAGAATGTAGTAAGTTCAAAGGTAAGTTAATTAGTTCTGTTTTATGAATATAGAATTTATATTAGTATATAGGGTTTACACTTATTGTGCTTTAGTTTTCACAGCAATTCACTTAAAAGTGGAACCCTGTGAAACTATTCACTATACATACAAAGGAATAAGAAAATATTATACAGTGTGATTCAATTTAAACTTACCCCAAAATTTTAAATATCAAAAATTGTATCACATGCTCTAACTGAATTTTGGATTTAAGTATTTAACAGTTAATTCAATAAAAACATTTTAATTTCTGATCTACATCCTGCTATATCGGAAACTGATTACCATTTCCTTATTTTAAATGAAACAGCCATTTTTGTACACGATTTTTAAATTCTACATCATTAAATTTAAAGTTGAGTTTTTATACAGTATAAAATAAATAAGAATTAGTGTGTCAGAAACTCGTCCAGTTTTCTGGCGCACATTCTTTTGTAAACAAAAATAAACTGGTTTTTGAATTAATTTATATTGTGAATAAAAACTGATCAAGTTTATAACACAGTTTGCAGAATTTCAATTCAACTTTAAATTTAATGTAGAATTTTAAAATAAAAAAAATGTATCGAATATATCACCCTGTATTTATGTATGCTTTGAACAACTTTCGTGACAAAAATTCATTCCTGATTACTGTTATCATATTAAAAGCTTGCCAAGGAGCTTTTTAATTAAATGAAGTATTAATCGTAATAAATTATCTAGTAGAAATCAAAATCAATATTTAAAACATTTGTAAAATAGATAAAACTATACATCAATTCAGTTGTAGTTTTAATTAAATTAAAAATACAATTACAGTTTTTAATATTGTTTTGTTTTGAAATAATTAATTAATTATACAGACATTTTTAATAAATTTGTTTAAAGCAACTTTGAAATTTAGTTCATGTGTTTTTATATTTAATATTCGTAATATTCAAAAAGCTTGTAAATTCACTCAGATTTATCTCAAAAATATAAAACGTAATAAGCGATCTAAGTACTTTTAAATGTTCACTTTAATAAATGTTTAACGAGTATTTTTCTTGTTTGCTTCTTTTTTTCATAGAAAAGTACATGTTAAATCCAGTAAAACGTTGTTTACTCTTTTATTATACATATGATGTGATTTTTCAATTTCACGTAAATTAAATTACACCATTTTTACAAGAAGTGAACTAAAAGAAACGTCGATTTGAAATCTAATAATATTGGACTTATTGAAGTGGTTGTTAACAATAAACCTTTTCCTTTATCGACAATTCAAGTTCTTTCCAATATTCTATATTTATATTGGCTGTTAATTGGATTGTACTTTTTTTTTAATTGTTTAACACACCTAACAATTGATTTTGCAGGAAATCGATAAATCTCATCCACCAGATGCATTCGTGATCCTTTATTCGGTTGTAGACAAAGCCAGTTTTCTAAAAGCTGAATTTGAGTTAACAAGGCTGCAAGATTCCGACTTCCTTCGATCAAGACCAGCCATTCTTGTCGCAAATAAGATTGACTTAGCAAGAAGTAGAGCAGTATCCCTACAAGGTACGTTAATGACGTCATACATATTTAAAATTTAAAGGCCCAGTAAATACTTGATACTTGAATTTGTTAATAGAAAACTGGATACGTTGTTTGGGTACTATTTTGTTATTATAATCGAATAGGCAATTCTTTGTATGTTTATTTGCGTAAAAGCTCCTAAATAAATCACAGATTTATTTCTAGTAAGTTTTAACATAAATTAAAACGATAAAATACTGCAATAAACACAATACAATAGTTATTTGACATTGGTTTATATAATTATTCGTTTATTTTATTGTGGTTTTCAGACAAATATAAACTTTTATTATATAGCCAAAGGATATCTTAGGCTAGATTTTATATTATTTTCATTTTAATTAAATTGTATTAACATTTTATTATGATATTATAGTTGTATAAATGAATTTATGCATCTTTAATAAAAGTACAACATGAAATTGCTAAATTAAAAATTTAATTAAATCAATAATTAAGGTGACTGGAATATTTATATTCATTATCTAGAGGGATTATTCTGATTACAAAACATAAATGTAATGTTTGTTTGTTACTATTAAACCTTTTGTGTAGGACAAAAGGGCTATATTTTCCTATATAACTAAAATTGCGCAATTTTTAAATAAGTATTAATATTAGTTCATTTTAAACCATGTTTCTGTTGTTATTTATTATAAAACGTTTATTAAACAGAATTTTAGATGTTTAAATTCTTGTTTCCAAAAACTTTTACAAAATCGATTCAGAGAATTTAACTTTTACCATAAAATAGCCCACCTTCGCATTCATATTTTTGAATTTTGCTCAAACAGTCCTAAACAATTGTTTATGTTACATTATAAATAATTAAATTTAATAATACAATAATAATTAAACAAATATTATACTTGGAATTTAATATTATTTCACTAATTAATTTGATTCTATTTCGCAAAAGGTTTTTGTTCTTTTTACATTATCACCGCTAAAATTGTTAACTGTGTTTTAAATTAATTGTATTTTTTTTCTCTACAGATGGAAAATGTTTAGCTTGCACATTTCGTGCAAAATTCATAGAAATATCAGTGGGAATTAATCATAACGTAGATGAATTACTTGTTGGTATATTAATGCAAATTAGATTGAAATTGTTGCACATTGAAGACAAAGACCATCAACAGCAATGGTTTAAAACAAGAGGAATGGTAAAAGCTAGCATGAAAGCTAGGCAAATGTTTACATGGCTGTTTGGCAAAGAAGATTCAAAATTTAAAAACTGTGAAAATTTGCACATACTTTAGCATAAATAAATTTTTTATAGGGATTTCTTTTTACTATTATTATTTATATAGGGAAAATGTGTTTTTTAATTTCAAAGAAGTAGTTTACAAAGTATGTATACGTTTCTGATTTGTATAATTAAATTACTTTATACTTTATCAATGGGTTTTCCATAAATAAATATGAAATGGCTTCAAAGCCAATGGAAAGTAAAATCAACTTTGCTCAAAAAGGTTTGTTATATACACCTACATATTTTTCTAATAAGAAATGGAAACATGTGATTGTGAATAATAGGCAACAAAACGTATAAAAAGATATATTTTTTGTCCATGAATAATATATATGCAAATATATGTAATAAAGTTAGAAATCAGTAAAAGATTATCACAAAAACTACCTTGTAGTTTTGATTATATATATTTTTCCAAAGCATGTAAATGTATATTCAACTTCTAATAATCTACATGATTGTAATTATTGAAATTAATGATTGTAAATAAATATACTATAGCTAATATGTTTATTATGGCCTATTCTACCTTTTCGTAAATATTTGTTTACTTTTTTCCTATTTATAATTATTTTAAACTTATACATACTCGTATAGTGAATGTTGAATAGTAATATGTAGTTTATAATAAGCTAAATTAAAGATTAAAAATTAACTTGACCAAAAATTACAATACTATATCATACATAATCTATTTACAATACATATATAACAAATTTTCTACTAGCCATATTATTCTTTATATAAAATGTACGGTACTGCGTATTTCTATAATGTTTAATGTATATGTTTGTATGTATATTATATTTATAAAATCTGTTTGTGATAAATTTTTTGAAATATATGTATACTATATCTAATTATTTTTTAAGTGAAAATATTTATTATAATGTTTTCAATGAATTTATACTATTATAAATGAAATATAGATTTCTTAAATGTTTTATAAATAATAATACATGTATACATATGTGTACGATTAACTTTTATTTTATACATCGATTTTTCTCCTATACTTTGACAATAATTGTTGTATGTTGTATAATTAATAAATAAATAATTTATACATAAAAATCAAATTTTGTTTATTTGAATAACCCTGTATAGTATTTTCAATGTTTTTACGCGCCGAATGATATTTGCATGAAAGATTGCCAATTTTGATCGTTTATTTTAAATTGTGTGAAATTTATTTATTCATTAAGAATATTTAATAAATCTACATATTCTTCACAATTTACAACTTGAACAAGTTTATTTTGGTTTTAATTAATTTTGCGAAAATAATGTTAATTGAAACCAATTGAATCACTCTGTATAATATAGTCTATAACCTCAAATTTTTCAAATTTTGCATGGCACAGCCAAAAATTAAAAACTTAATAATTTTAAGATGAAACTACTTTTATTATTATCTGGATTTTGTGCGGTTCCCCTGTTTCTTAAATTCCTTATTAAATTAAAATATAAAAGACCAAAAGAAAATTTAGAAAATAATATGAATAGTTATTTTTATCACGTTTTAAACCGAAATCATAGAAATTTTAACTGTGTTAACCATTCCCTAAAAGACACCACTGAGTGTAGTGATTCATGTGCCATTTTAGAAATAAATAGGTTGGTTAGTTTTATATCTTCTGCAAAAAACAGTATATCCTTATGTATGTATATAACTACATTAAAATCTGTGCATGAGGCCTTAATAAAAGCACATGAGAGAGGAGTTCGAGTTCGGATGATATCAGATAAAATTATGTTAAAAGAAATTTCCGCAAGACATAAACGACTAACTGAACTTGGTAGATACTGAAAAACATATAAATTTATCGTAGTTTATTACTACATATCTGATTTTGTAGGTGTTCCAGTTAAATTCCAACCGAATGCAGAATCTCTTATGCATCATAAATTTTGTTTAATTGATGAAACGAACCGAGAAACTGCAAAAATGTTTTTTGGTTCCACAAACTTAACAAAACAAGCACTTGTACAAAATTATGACTCTAGTGTTATGACCAATGACTGGAATATTATCTGCAGATTCAGTGAGGAATTTGAAGAAATTTGGGCAAATATTAAATATGTAGACTGATTTTTATCTAATAATTTATTTTTGAATTAAAAAAATCATAATCTTCAACATTGGCTTATATTTACAAATTAAAGAGCAACTTTATTAAGATTCCGACAGTGCCCTTTTAGCACCAATTTCATTCATCCAATTCCAAATCGTTTAATTCATCATCTAAACCCTCTAGGTCTTCTTCGAGGAAAAGGTTTTCGTTTATAGGAACCGCAGCCGCTCCATCAGCCTCCTCACTTGTTTCCGTACCATTTTGATCCGATTTATTGTCTTTAAATCGATCTTCAGGTGCCTTTGTGCCACTGCCATCGACTTCTTGTGCCTCTTGCCCTAATATATCTAAATTGATTTCCTTATACTCCATTTGATCCTCTTCATTTTCGTAAGAATACGAATCGATGGCTTCATCACCATCTTCCATATCGTATTCCTTCGCCATGTCAGGATTAAAACTGAACATTTCTCTGCCAGATAATCCAATTTGTCGGCCAGCCTTAAAATCGTTCCTCTTTTTCTCTTCTTCCTGTTTGGCTGCATCCTTCTTTTCTTGAATTTTTCGTTTTTTCCATGCCAGGAATGTTTCCAGTGTCACTTTTGTTTGTGTCGACCCCAATGCAGCTCGTTCTTTTTCTATCAGATCCTCTAATGTGACTTCGTTCTTTTTGTCTTCCTTCTTTTTATCCTTTTTCAAAACAAAACCAGGCGGTAAAGCGTGTCTGTATATACAGCTTTCACCAGCTGGACATTGCCAGAACCAACCGTATTTAGATTTCTCAACAGCATCTATGAAATGTTTACAAATCTATAAAGAGAAACAATAATAATGGCTATATTTAGATAAAAATAAACTCGTAAATGTATACAATATCAGTTGTGGGCATTTTGCCCTGTTTCCCATGCTTTTTCTCTATAACTTCCTTCAGTTTGTCTTCATCCCAATTGTCCATGGTATCATTTTCATCATCTCGCATATCAACATATAAAGAGCGCTTCTCTGCTTTTCTTTCGATGGTTAAATCGTGCGAAAATTTACATTTATCTCCCTTTCCACATTGTCCCTGTTTGAAAAACGCACAGACGATTGATTTTGGATCAGCACCTAAAAAATAAATATACGTTATTTATAATATAACTATAAAATAGAATGTATATGCCTTTTTCGACTTTTTGCGATTGCACTGGCTTAAAAAGCATAGCCAATTCTTTTTGTTCTTTCAATTTCTTTTCCTTTTCCAATTTTTTGGCATCTTCTTTCACTGGATGATGACCACCGGTTTTTACTTGTTTCTCTACTTGTTGAATAAACTTTTGCTGCTTAGCACCTTTTTTATTTTTTAATCCGAATGTTTTATCCTGAAAGGAATATTAAGTGTTAAGTTTGGAGTTTTCACATCTATAAATCATTTACTTCTATGACTTTCTCCTTTTTCTTTTGTTCGGTTTTTTTACTAGGAGCCGCAGCTTTACTTTTCGGTGGCATTTTAAGCGAATAATTTGTAAATTAATCAGTTAAAAAAAAGGGTAAAATGTTTCCACATGTAAGTAATAAAAGTGGAACCGACACCACTGGTACTGTCAAATTTGTTCAATTCTATCTAGTGATTTTCATTTCGCAATATTGGTCAATAGTATTATTTGACAATTTCCACCAAATTTTCACAAATAAAATGGCCGTTTTGACATTATTGAGGTCATATTGTCAAACAATATAAGAATAATTTATTAAGTCTTAATCAATTTTAGATTAAATTAGCATATAAACACATGGTAATTGAAATATTTGTTATGATTTCGAAGTGATACGTATTTAAGTGTAGAAACATGATTGTACAAGAGCCTGTTCAGGTATATAAATGCTAACCTCAACAATGCAAATTTTTTTATATTCTTTTTTTCTGAAAATTCCAGGCTGCTATTTGGCATTGTTTAAATCATTATGACTATCGGGATGCTGTATTCTTATCAGAACGCTTATACGCAGAAGGTATTCGCTATTTCTTAGAATTTTGTTAATAAAAGTTAAAACTGAATTTTTTCCAATAGTAAAAACTGATGAAAGTTTGTTTCTCCTCGCCACATCGTATTTTCGAAATGGACAAAAGGGTCACGTATATCACATTTTAAAAGACTACACCAATTGTTCAGCACAATGTCGATATTTATTTGCAGTGTGTGCATATGAATTGGAAAAGTGAGAATTATCTATTTTGTTTTGTATTTAAATATTAAATCAATAAAACTGATGTACGTTGTAGATATGCTGAAGCTGAGGCAGCAATAACACAGAACAATAACAATTTAATCAGCAGTCTTGATGATCTAACAGCAGAATTTGGTGATCAAACAGCATTCGCTTTAGTATTGTTAGGAAAAATAGCTGAAAAAACTGAACGGAAATTTCGGGCGATAGAATTATGGAAGAAAGCGTTAAAATTAAATCCATTTCTTTGGTCGAGTTTCGAACATTTATGTAAAATAGGCGACAAACCAAATCCGCAAAGTATTTTTCAAATTAACGAAGTAGAAAATATGTCTATGTGCCATGGTAATAGTATAATTAATATTGAAAGTGTGATAATAACGAACAATACACCAAGTCAAGACAATCAGGAGGCATTTATTAGTACACCACAACAAGTATTTAATTGTAAAGCCAATTTAAATACAAACATTAAAACATGTACTCCGGAAGAAAGCCCTTTGGCGAACCCACTTTCATTGTCCGGATTGATGCCATTGTCAACTGCAAGATTTAAGTGGAAGCGAATGGAACATAGTGTACGTAGTGTTTATTTTTGTACATTAATATGATTGTAATTGATTGTGCAATTTTTTTTGCAGAGTCCTCAACCGAGTTTTGGTCAATTTTGGGAAAACTCAAACGAATATATTGGTACACCTAGTCCTATTACACAGCCAACATTAACCGAATCAAATAATCATACATCGTTAGCGAAACGTATGCGTGCCCAAGTAGATCAGTTAATAAATCGCAACTGTAAGCCAGTTTTTAGTCAATCAACGAATGTTCCTGTTAGTAAAACACCTACATTATCGCATGCCATCCCACCACCCCATGTACGTCGTAGTTCACGTTTATTTAGTAATAGTTATTCAGTTAAAGAAAATAATAAATCGCCAAATAAGAATAAATTCGCTACACCAAAATCGCCATTACAAAAAACAAAACAACGTATTACAAAATGTAATTTAAATAAAAACACATTTTCCGAATTGAATACACGTAATAAAATTGAAAAAGAAAAAATGGAAACAATAACAACAAATGAAACCAAAACGGACAAAAGTGCAATTTCTAATAATGTAGAGAATTGTTTACAACAAGCTATGCATATGCAAAAACAAAGTGCCGACGGTTTAATGACATTGTTAAGGGATTTAGGACAGGCTTATTTAGATTTATGTAATTTCAATTGTAAAGCAGCTATTGAAGCATTAAATGCCTTGCCACCAAACCAGTGTAATACATCGTGGATACATTGTTTAATTGGTTTGGCATATTTCGAGCTTGCCGATTACGAAATGTGTGTAAAATATTTTAGTGATGTACACGATCGTGAACCATACCATTTAGAATTTATGGATATTTATTCGACGGCCTTATGGCATTTACAAAGAGAAGTGTCATTGTCTGCATTAGCTCAAGAATTGATTAATTTAGATAAAAATTCACCAATAACATGGTGTGTTAGTGGTAATTGTTTCTCATTACATAAAGAACATGATACTGCCATTAAATTTTTCCAAAGAGCCGTACAAGTGGATCCATGCTTTCCATATGCCTATACATTATTAGGTCACGAATATATAACAACTGAAGAATTGGATAAAGCGATGAGCTGTTTTCGTAATGCGATACGTTTAGATGCTAGACATTATAATGCATGGTTTGGTATTGGTACAATTTATTCGAAACAGGAACGTTATCATTTAGCTGAAATGAATTTTACACGTGCATTATCGATAAATTCACAAAGTTCAGTCATTTTATGTCATATTGGTGTTGTACAGAATGCATTAAAAGAAACGGAAAAAGCATTAGCTACATTAAATATGGCCATTATGAATAATCCGAAAAGTCCGTTGTGTAAATTCCACAGAGGTTCAATTTATTTTGCGTTAGGTAGACATGCTGAAGCATTAAAAGAATTAGAAGAATTGAAGGAAATTGTACCAAAAGAGTCGTTAGTTTATTATTTGACTGGTAAAGTGCATAAAAAATTGGGTAATACCGATTTGGCATTGATGAACTTTAGTTGGGCAACTGATTTGGATCCGAAAGGGGCTAGTAGCCAAATTAAAGAAGCATTTGATCCATCAATTGGACGCAATGCGACCGAAGTTGATTCACCAATTTCACCGGCCCCTGAGGATTATCAATCAGAAACGAATACATCCGGCCAACAGGCGGATACAATTAATTTTGGCGGTATGCCAGACGATAGTGAAGAAGATGAAATTTTTAATTAATATTTTATTTTGTTTATAGTAATCGTTTTTCAGTTAATATTATTTTTCAAAGAGTTTCTTTATTTGTTTTTTTTCAATTTGCGTTAATTTTTACACACACATATAATAAACATGAGTTCGATTTTAAATGAAAAACATAGGCATATGTAATATGTATAGTATGTCAGCTTTTAAAGCCATTATTAATCTATATTATAAATGAAAAAAAATTATGAATAATATGATAATAACTATTATAATATAGAAAATAATATATTATGTGTTCTCTTAAGATGTAAGATTTAAAAACGTAATAAAAAAGTGGTTCACCATTCTTGTTTTTAAAAGATAAGGACATTACTATAAATGATATTGTCGTATTGTGTTTACTGTGGAAAAAAAATTATGAAATATATAATATATACAATCTTTTTTATTTGATTTTTGTACTCCACTGAAATAGACTGGTAAATTTAGTTTGTTGTGTAGAATAAATACTTTTTTTGTATATTATTTAATGAAATGCTATAAGATGATATACTGTTTGAATTTGTAAATAAAATATTTATGGTACAAAAGTAAATTATTTTTTTTAAATTACTTATAAATAAGATTTAATATTAAAACGTGATTTACACACCAGATATATTCTTAAACATATCGCCTAAAAGTAGACTGTCTAACGCTTTTTGCACTGATGGATCCTTCAATAAAGGCGTTGGAGCAGGTGGGGCTGCTGGTGGATCGGGAGCGGTAATTGAAGTGGGAATGGCTGTATCCGCCGATTTATTCAATATATTCATAATTCTATTCTGTAATTCAGTTTGTTTGCTACTACTTGTATCTTGTGAATCCTGTTCGACTCCTTCGTCAATTTCATGTTGTTGTTGAAGTTCACGTCGTTCTTGTAAATATTTAATTAATTTATCATATTGCGCCGTCCTCAACTGTCTATTTTCAGCCAATAAATTTAACATCATTTGCATAGAAGGTGGATGCCGGTCTACAACAGCCATTTGGCCGTTATTTTCGGTAGTTGTCTGTTCACCTCGCATATAAGCTTCAAAATTGCGAGAAATTAACACAAGTGCATCTTCAACTGGCATGTTTCTGTGTTCTAAATAAATTTTCAAAGTTGAAAATACGATTTTTCTGAATTTACTGCATTACCTTGTGGAATTCCGTGTAATATATTTAATGTTAAACTTCTATGTTCTTCATTTTGAGGCATAACCAAAATGGCATATAAGCAACCCCTACTTGAAATATTTGCCAAAACTTTTCCAATTGGAACGTCTTCATTAGGAAACAAAAGGTCGACTATTAATCCCATTTGTTTCAATTGTTGTTCGATATATTCTGCATATTCCCTGAAATTTTTGCTATTATTACAACTGTTGGAATTTAACAAGATTTGTACTACACACGTTAATGGTTTTGAGACGACAATAATCTCACAGTCATTTCTATCTGACTGTGGTGCATCCACAATTGCAGGTGGTGGTCCAAAAGCTGGTGCAGGCGGTGCAAAATTTTCTCTTCCATAATACGATGGCATATTATTCGTGTTTCTGTACATGTCTCTTGGTGGATGATCGAATCTGTCATTGGATCGGCCTCGTGTTGGCGGTCCACCGCGCATATTGTGTCTTCTGTCCTCAGCTTCTGGATGTTGTGGATGGATTGGTGGAACAGGCGGCCTGATATTGGGACGATCATTGTCGATTTCCTCTTCCGGACCCATATTGTTGTCCACATCCGGCTCCGGCATAGGTTGCTGAATCTTTGGTGGCTCTTGAGATGGTTTACTGATTGTTGGTGGACCGGGGGGTGCAATTTCTGGAGCTGGTGGATAATTTTGATTTTGTGCTGGAAAACCGGCTGGTTTTAGTGACTGCTGTTGCATTAGAGGTGGTGGCTGTTGCTGCTGCTGTTGTTGTTGTTGCAAATGTTGCGGTGGATTCGGCTTAATAGGGTTACCTTGCGGGTATTGTTGAGCATTATTATTTGGACCCTGTTTAGTTTTTTCCAAGGCTTGTTTTACATTTATCTTTCTTCCGTACAACATTGTTCCATGCTCGTTTCTTATGGCAGATTGTGCCTCGAAATCATTCTGATATTGGATGAAAGCGAAGCCACTTTGTAGAACTAAGCCTAATATTGTGCCGTGCACTTTGAATTTCGCTTCTAAATCGTCGGCAACCACTGTTTTTGGCAATGCACCGATGTATATACGAGAGGACGCAGTTGCGGGATTTTTCATGAATTGTTTATCAGTCCGATACATGATTTATTTTCAAAATAAATTAAATGCTTGTACAAAAAATTGTTATTTATTTTTTTGCAGTAAACCTTAACCTCAAAAGCAAAACTATTCTTACGTACGGGTTATTTACTTACACCGGTCGGTGTGGTATTTCTCCCACCACCAGTTGAAATGACAAGTTGCTTTTGAATATTTAAATTTTAGCGCTTCGTCCTGTTGGATTAATAATTTTTGTCAATTAAATTGAATTAATGATAAAACTACAAAAAAAGTAACATATATTTTATAAGTAAATTAATTTATTTAATTGCACAAAAGCTTTGCTATTACAAATAGCAAACATATTATGTATATGTACCATATGTTGAACAAAAAAATGTTAGCATTATATGTAAATAGAAATAAAATCATTAAATATATTATATAGAATTACTACTAGAGTGTATGATCTATATAAAGACTTACAAAAAAGTAATGGCAAGATTATAATATAGGCTTTATAGTAAACCCTTTTAGTACAGGTTACAACATACAAAATTTACTAAAGTCTAATTTTCTTTGTATAACTAAGAGTACAATTTCATTAAACAGTCTTAACAACTTGTTTTATAAACTGGCTCAGATCTACAATTTAAAACTATAAATCTTCCAAGATATCTCCTCTTTTTTCGATAAATATGTATTCGCAATTAAAATTGTAATAAATTCCACAAAACTAAATACATAATTTTAAAACAATAAAAATCAAAACATATTTTTTTCTTGTAGAAATTTGAAAATGCATTTCATCACCTAAAAAATTGTCATGTTCCATCATAAAAAATATCACAGCTAAAAATTTGGGATTTTGAATACTAAACATTAAATTTTAATGACTAGAATTTAAAAAATTCTTTTAGAGATTGTAGCCTGGCCAATAAGTCGAAAGTATTATTTTTTTTTTTTTGTTTTCACTTAACGACACACAACTTATCTGATAAAATTAGTATTTAATTATCAAACTTTATTATTTAACTAATATTTGTTTGTTGGCTAAAGGAATTCTTGTATTCCACTGGACTAATGCTCATTCACATTCACATCAGTATTGTCGAAAATATGAATTTGAATTAAGTA
Source organism: Oryzaephilus surinamensis (assembly GCA_004796505.1). Lineage (NCBI taxonomy): Eukaryota > Metazoa > Arthropoda > Insecta > Coleoptera > Silvanidae > Oryzaephilus > Oryzaephilus surinamensis. The sequence goes on along the minus strand of SSSI01007528.1, from coordinate 32,711 downwards.
CAATATAATATCACATTAAAAATATATAAAAATACTTCGAGTACATTAAAATATATGTTGTATAAAATTAATTGAAATTATAATACCTTTCACGAAAAAAATTTTATTACAGGATATTGATATGAAACGTTTTTTTGGAAGACTTGTTGAGTAAACTAATAAACATAATATATGGGTAAAAAAATTACATAAATCATTTAATATTACTTCAATAAAAAAAGAAATTGTATAACTTACACATTTATATCCTGCAATAAAATAAACCAAAAGGTACATTTACATTAAAAACTCATTCAATAAATATTAAATAATTATTATAAAAAGGAACATAAAAATACCTTTTCAAGAAATTTAAATCCTTTACAAGGATCACTAACCTAAATAGTAAACGTGGATGTTTTGTATTAAAGCTGCCGAATTGCTGTTGTCATGCTATAATAAAGAATACAAAAAAACCTGGTCTGCATTTTTATTTAAGTTTCTTCGTAACGATGTTTATCCTCATTTTTCCATGAACTGACTTGTATATGAGATGGTGGCAAAAAGCTGCGTAACGACTGTATCAGTTGAATTGTATCCATTAATGCTATATGAAGAAATCACAATTTCAGAAAATGTTCAATAAACGACGAAATAACAATTAATTGAATAAAATGTCAGATAAGATCAAAGTTTTTTCAAAAATCATTATTCGAAAGCAACAACTGGGCTCTCAAGAATTCTAATCGGCGTTTTCATCATACATCAATTGAATGTACACTCCTTTCGCTATATCTTTGATGCTACGTCACAAATAGTAGAACATATCAAATACATATTATGTTATTATTCTGCATTATCGCATTAATATTACATATAGGGAGTATTAAAAAGAGACGAAAAATATTTAGTTTGTGTTAATCATACGAATGTAGTTTCATTACTTTTTGTATTTCACGATCATTTAAGCAATTAAGAATTTACGTATTTCGCGAACAAATTGTGAATTTCTACAAACATTTGACTAGCGCAGTTCCTCGCATACTTTTTACACTCAAGTTAAACTTGAGAAATTGGTATTAATTAATGAACATAGTTTCTTTTTTGACGCACACATATTGGATTAGGTCGTACAATAACAATTTGTGACATAGCATCAAAGATATAACGAAACTACTATATGTATTTATTAAATATAAGTGCACTTACTTTTCTGTAGGGCCTCCGATTGTTTCCCATACGGTTTACACATAGCCGGACGTACATACGTTTTCATTCTTTGTAAATTTTTCATAACCTCAGCAAAAGCACGCACAATCTTCTCTTGGCCACCCTCGGACAGTCGTTTCTCATCGTTGGCAGTTGTCCAAGCACCGTTATGTAACGCTAATAGGTCCTTGTTGGCCGCCGATAGGCCTTCTAAATTCTCTAAATTAGCACGTATATAATCACTAAGTTTTGGATCCATAACAGACACGTCGAAATGTTGTTTTTGTTGGCTTTTTGCAATATCCATTTGCTGTTGTAATTGGATTTGGTGGCGTTGTTTCTCTAAATTTGCATTCAATTTTTCTATATTCTGTTGTGCAATAACACGATTCTGTTGTTGTATTAATGCAGCTGTGATTTGTTGCTGTGTTGGTGCCACTGACTTAGGTCTATCTAGAATCGGAGCATTTGGTTTTGCATCCATATTATTTTGACCGGTAAGATCAACCGCACCTAATCCTAAAATTATGAGGATTAAATCGGTTCAAACATTTCGAATTTAATTAAATTACGTGATCTCATATCGGGATTGTTTGGCTGTCCGTCATTTAAATAGCCTGGGGTTAAATGCTGTAGAGTTTTTTGTGTCAATTCCATTTGATTCTTATAATAACGACAAGCTGGATTCGGACAATTTTGTACCACTTCAATAATAAACTCTTTCTCCATTCCAAAATTTTCCCTGCCTATTGTATAGGATTCCATTACCTAGAATATCGAAATAAACATGTAAGTGCGGCAATAATTTATGTGCAAATTGAAATCGTACAGCTCTGACTGTGGCCTCAACGCCCAGATGTAAGCCATGTGGGCCATTCATATGCTTCAACATGACTGCATTTGCAAAATGCTCGAACGGCAGTATTATTTTGCCGTTTTCTCTCAGTATAAGCCGCCCCTGTGAGTCAAGGGTGACTCTAGAAGCCATCATCCTAAAATCCAAGCAATTAAACAACATTCACAAAGCCTAACGCAAATTCTTACTGTAAATATGCGGCACTAGGAAGCATTGATGATTCTTTTAGTTCCGTAAAGCATTGCAGCAATTCTACAGAGGGATTCCAGCCCTTATTTTGTAGATATAATTGCAAAAGCATATAAAGCTTTTCTGTGACATAACCTGTACCAGGAAAACCCATGCTAGTGGATGATGGTAAATCGTTGACTGTGGTTTGTTGGATGCCTTTTGCTAGTACATTTTTCATGGTTTCAGCTAAATCCATTTCAGAATTTATGTTGTTAATTTTTATACAAAAAAACTACGATATCAACCTGCAAAAAAGAGCGCACGATTAACAATACAAAACGAAATTAAAATACAGTCGATACAATGAAATAATTTCAATAATGCCATCACTTACATTATTTCCTGTTTTAATGTAGTTAATTTACATCCGGGAGATAATTATATCAGAAATTTAGGCCTCACATAACTTTATACAACATACAGCTGATTTTTTTTTGTACAGAAGCATACAACTTTTTCTGTTTACGAGTTTGCGCTCAACTTGAAACCAAAATCATTAAAATTTTATAATGTACTAGTCTTCATGCTTGTTTATGATTATTTCATTATTTTTGGTACAGTATGGGCACAGTCTAAACGGCTTTATATTGGATTCTGTACCAGTAACTTTTTTCTGCGCAAACAAACAAATTTATCAATTATTCCACTTTTAATTTTGATAAATATTTTGTGGTTGATTTGTTATTTTTTGAATAATTTTACAATAAACAATAATCAAAATTGTGCACACATTAACAAAACCTATAATAGAAATCTATAATACAGAAACCCTCACAGACACTATAACTTGAGTCAATTTACGTTGGATGGCAATGCGAAGGTTAATTTAAATTTTAAATTCAAAATTTGAATTTTTGATTAGCTTTCTGTAGACAAGTGAAACAATCTATAAGTACGTTTTTAAATAATCTATTAATGGTATTGAAAAATATAAATAAAAGTTAATAGGTTGCAGCTGTTTCATTACATAAGGAGTAATTGAATTACACGTACATATTTGATAGCACCACAATTTATTCTCTTGATGAACCTATTCTTAACAAATTACTTACCTATTAAAAGAACAAAAAAATATATAACATTTCCTCTTGGAATGCACATTTAATTTAGAAATTATGTGAAAAGTAGTATAATTATCTTAGATGTAGGTAATATAATTAGCTGATATCAGCATCAATTAGTTTGATTGGAAATACATATTTAGATATATTTATATTCCAACTAAACGGTTATAAAAATGAATAACAACATACTAGAACACACATGTGTATGCCAAAAAATAAATAAACAAACATAAAAATAATAGATACCGATAAAACTGGACTAATTAATAACTAGCTTTCATTTTATGAGACTATGAATCTTGAAAATGATAAGAAATTCATTTTATATTATGTACTATTATGTAAGTTGTTTGGATAAATCTCTATTCAAATGCCATATGTTGTTCTTTTTATAAAATATTTGAAAGTAAATGATATTATTTCGTCATTTTGAATATATCCTTTTTTGATTTTCCATATATAAAATATGTCCATAATATTAATTAATAAATTCAAAAAATATTGGAATTAATTGAAGAGAATTAATATAAAGTGAATGTGTTTCATAAGCCATTTTCATATCGTATTGTCTAATTAGTTTTGAAGGAACATTATCATTAAATAGGTACATTTAATGGAAGAATTTACAGGAAGAAACCAATCTGTTCAATGGATTGTCATCCGGCCTTTGATTATACTTTAACTAAGCAGATGTTTGACTAAAATGCTATTTATTAGACGTTATGCAAATTAAAAGTGAGAAACTTTTTTCAAAATCACTTATATTAGACCGCAGTACAAAATGCACAATCATTAATTAAGTTTATTATTCATATACATAAATATAAGATGTATAATAATGGTAGGTAGATATAAGTATGTGATTTTATTTGAACAGATAATTTCTTTATTCTTTATTCTTATACTATATAACTTATATACTAGGTATATAAATAAGTAGTCATCAAAATAAAGTTTAATGATCACTTTATGTTGTTAATTACATAGTGTTGCAGTTTTACAAAGTTGAGCATATATAATTTAAATTTCATATAGGCTCATTTTAAATTTCACTGGCATTCTATAAAAGTCTCAATTAATTTTTGATATGATATACTCTGGAATACAACCTGACTACCTTTATACATTGAAAAAAAGTTGATTCATTTATAATAGGCATATATGAAAAAGTTTGGAAAAATACAATAGTTTAGTAACTGGAAAAAAGTTTTGGTCTGTTGAATAGTTCGGGGATTTATTTTATTTTTCTTGGTAATCGGCAGATAGTTAATCTTTATGTCATTACATTAGAATATCTATATGTGGGGAGTTTAGGAAATCTAAGGATTATTGTTTCCCCTTCAAATTCCACTTCTATAATGCATATGGATTTATTAGAAATCCTTTCCATATTAGTTTTTTGGAAGTGATTTGCTTGGATTTTGTATGTAATTATCTAAAGTCTTCTGTTTTAATGTATTTTGATATTAATTGCATAAAAATTGACTAACATGAATTAATTATCAAAATGTTTGTTTAAGACGTTTAAGATTTGGTGAAGGCGCCCCGTTTAAATCTTGTTTTTGTTACAAGAAGATCGATCGCAACGTAAAAGAACTGGTATTTTGTTGTTAGAGTTGTTTGAAGACAAACAAATACTTCATGATAAAATTTCCATTTGATTTCATCAACATTATTGAAATTGTCTATTGATTGGTTTTGTATTTGTTCTTAAAATTTGTCGGCATTAAAACATAAAAGATCACATTTCTAAACAAAAGGGCAAACTTAAATATCGCCTCAATTCAAAACACTGTTATTGATTGTCTCTATTATTATTATACAACATTTTATTATAAGTTTGAACTTTCACTAAGAATATTTACGACCCTCCCACACAATCCAAGATAAATGAAATAAAACGAATCGTTTTACCATTTTTTATTTATATTATATAACAAAAAGTAATTTAATCTTGGAATCGATTATCAACAAGTTACAGAAAACATTATAAACAATTTTAAAAATAATTAAATTTTCTATAAATAAGTGTATGTTATTAGTTAAAAATTCCACTAACATGACTCACAATATTATTATACAAAGAGTTTTGAAAATGCATCAAATGAAATTCTTTGCCGAATCGAAAATCTAATAAAACGCATGCACCCGTAAGGAACACTGTCATTCCTTGTATAACAAATATTCATTAGAGTTTCACCCCACATATAGGAGGGATGACAGTTGTCTGTATATAAGAGTATGTATATATGGGTCTCCGCATCGACGCCCCCTTTTTAATAAAAACCTTCTAATGAAACGGTGCTCTCTTGTTAATTAGATTGCTACACCATCCGTCAAGTTGAGTCGCAAGGGATTCACACATCTATAAAATGTATTATTAGCTGTACGATGCCATTCATCTTGGTTCGATGCCATCAATTAAAGACAATTAATTGGACACGTTACGGTCCATTGTTACAAAACAGATAAAAAATCTCAGAAGAACGGTTTCCAGATTTTTAAATCAAGTTAAAGAGGAATGAAATTTTCCGTACAAATTGTAAAGACTCGATTGAAAACTAGTGAAATTTTGGAAAAATCTTTTTCACAAAAGGATAACAGTTATAATAGTTTGTACGGTATATGTATACTTGCCTCTATTGCAATTATACTTAAAATGATTTATTAGTCTCTACAACCCAATAGATAAATAGAAATACTGTTGCAGTAAATATTTTGGAACAGTAAATATTCTTTAATTGTTTAAATTAATTTAAGACTGATTAGTTGCTTATTTAAGGGTTTACAGTGAACTTTACACCACCTACAAATATCCTCCTAAATTCTAAGAAATTCTTTAGAAATCGTAAACTTAGCCCGCCTGGTAACTCTTTAAATATACCTATACCATTTTTCACCAATGGTATTTTATACATTCCATTTTTTTCTTTTCATAATTGTAACATTTACAATCAGAGAGGCAAGTATAATGTCGGACAGATCGTCGTTCCAAACCATTTTCCTATACAATATTATGTATAACAGGAAAATAAAATAAAATTTTTAGTATATTTAAATTGTACAGAATAATATTCAAGGTATACTCGTATAACATATACTCTGAAAACGACTAAAAAGACATTTTCAGGAAAGAAGAAATCAGTTAACAACAATTTGGCTTAGGATTCTATGTGTATATGAAATAAAATGAAATGACTTTGAAAACAACTGAACTTTCTGAAAAATCATTTTCATAAAAAAAATCTATTAACAACAGTTTTAGTTGCAAATTCTGTGTACAAGAAATAAAATGTTCAGTAAAAATCGTATAGAATCATACAATGTGTTGAAACGTCTCTGAAATCCATTGAAATTCCTGAAACAACCTTTTGAATCGTAAATTTAGCCCGTACAAAACAAATTTTATACGTAATAAATATTTACATTGAATTGAATCAAATAGATTAAATAAAAATAAAATTTTCACACAATATTGCACAAAAATTATAATATATATGAACGGATGGTCGGACAGATGGCTTGAGAGTGCCGCTAATGGTAAAACAAAGCAACAAACTCCGGGACCGGATTGACAGTTGGTCGCTAAAACGCACCAACTCACTATCCTAGCACATATAGTTAGGTATAAATGCGACATATGTGTAACCAACACACAAATATGTAGATTCCACTTGCAGACAATCTAATATAATGACAGCAGGTCGATCACAGGCCTTATGTGATTGCAAATGTTCTCTCTTATAATTTTATTGATGCGTTCAATTTAGTTTATGTACCTATTTTACGTATGGCACATTTTATTTATATAATGTTATACAAAAACTACAATAGTGTTTGCTAACTTTTTAGCTACCTAAATTCCGAAACCAATCAATTATTTGATTATTGGGGTTTGGAAAAGTGTTGAACTTCTTTCCGGTATTTAATTATAACGAGTTATATTTAAAAATTTCTACTAATTAATCAAAGTGGATTGATTGATAATTATTGTAATTAATGTTTAAATTATTAACGCTAATAAACAAGTGGATACGTTAATTTCAGCGCCACTGGATGCTTCTTTTCAGGACATTAATCTAAATTAGACAAATATGCGGTTCATAACAATTGGAAAGATAATTTTTCAAAAACAAAAAATGAATTCAAACTGATGCCGCCTCTGAAGTACTTTCACTAGATTAAAATTCAATTTTATTCATCTAATTCAGTATAAGGCAATAATGATTATCTTGATTTTTAATCAAATGCACACAACCTGCACTAATTTTACATTAGTTGAGACTGTAAAATCTCTTTATTTCATTACAACTATTCATATAATTTTACGCCAACCACAATATTCAATTTATCATTAAAACCATGTTTGTTCATAATTATATGATATTGAAATTAATATAATAGTTTGATTTCCAATGAGTTGGTTGTTGTATCGACAACAATAGCCTTTTTGGATAAAACTCTTCACGATGTTGGATTCTCTTTCTTCTTTCATCATCAACAGAGCATGCTGTATCTCTTGGCCGATATCAACGGCAATAACAATTGTGCAAAGAAGAAACACAGAACTAGTCGTGACTGACAAACAAAACACTTATTTAAGAAAAAAAGCTACATGAGAGACAGAATCAAGGCATTATGTAGTGGGTTGCTGCGAACACCTGCAAGTTAAGCATCTAAGAGAGAGGATATTTCTCAACGCTAATTAGAGAATCGGACATTTTTAGCAACTAATTCTACGCCAGAGGCTATCGAATCTTAGTTCTTTTTTTATTATGTATAAAATATACAAAACAGATTTTCATGGCGTGATTTTGTTTTAAAAACAGGAAGAGAAAAAAGAACGAATTACCTTAACGAGAAAATACATTATTTTGTTTGATGATTATAATTTATGTTTGTAAATTAATGTAATGTACGTATATGTATAGAAAACTGTTGAGGTGGAGATATTTTTAATTAGTTGCTGAAATGATCATGTACAAGTAAATAAGTTTTATAAATGCTTTTACTTGATTGCTTTTAAGCTTATTTTGAATTTTCGTTTCAAAGGTTTCCGTTGTCGGTTTTTTATTTTCGTTTTATCATAAGACAAATAAGTTGACCGAACTGATAATTTAAAAAACCTGTCGTTATCGTATATTTGTGTGAACATTTAGATTACAATTTCTTCAAAGGATATTTGTGGTTATCGAATTATGGTTAGTAATCTATTTGCAAACAAGGAAATGCACTTTTGTTCCATCAACTAACATTCACAAATTTTATGTATTCGTTAACATTTTGTCGAAGAATTTATTTGATTTAAAAACTTTCACTATACACATTTAAAATCGGATTAAAAAAGTGAATGTGTTGTGGAAAAAATATGAGAATGCAATTGATTTCATAAAATTTCCTCTGTTAGATTGTACAATTTTTTTGTCAATTAGTCAATCGTATGGCAGGAGACAGCCAAAAGGAGCCACTCAGCAACAAAAGACGTTCCTGAGTTAGAAAAAATGCAGTTGTTAAGATTAGATAAAATGTTTTTGCTTGGACAGTTTGTCACAAACGATTTTATCTATTGTTTTTAAAATTTTTCGGCATCGTCTTTTCACCAACTTCGAAACAGACAAAATTGTGCCCATTCCCACCCACTTGGGACGGTATTTCGTGATCAAGACTAATGGTTTCAAAAAAAAAAAATGGGATGAAGCCAGGTGATTCTGGCCGATAATTATATATTTAAAAGATTTAAAGCTAATTCACATTGTGAATTTTTTTACGAAAACGGAAAATAATTAGAAGTTAGGAAAAGACAAATTATTAGCTTTTAGAACACATAAAAATTTAATTGCATCCTTTTATAGTAACAAATTTAAATTATATTACTGCGTCTTGTATTAATGGTCCGAAGACAAGTGCAAACTAACATTAAGTACCCACAATTCACCCGGAAGATATAAACTAATAGAATAATAATTTCGATTAAAAAGGTTGTCCGTATATAATTTCAAACAGGTAATAATTGTGAGGTGGTGTAAAAATTGGATCTCTGATACTTATATAGTGACAGATGATACATTTTTTTATTCTATTCTTTTAACTATCAATTAAGCACTTATATAATAAATCTATTTTAATTACATTTAATATAGTGCATATTAGAAGAAATCAGGTTAATTAACTTGTCTGAAAAGGGATGACTATGTAATTATGAAGATAAGATAACAAGTTTCCGCTAGGATTGTTTGTCACAAATAATTTTACCTATTGTCTTAAAAGGTAAACTACTAACATTCTTTTTCATCCGTTTTGACTTTGTTAAGAGGATAATTCGAGTAGATTTTTTCAATTTTCAAATCCTAATAACTTAATAACTTGAGTCCTTAACACTTTAAAATTAAAACCATAATAAACAATATTTTACAATTTAACAATAATTTTATATGATAATCTTCTTTTAATTTCATTAAGAAATTGTTTTCATTTGTAATACGAATTAACAATGATAAATTGATTGGTTAAATTTTTTCATAATTGTAACTGATATTCTATTTAATTAAAACCTATTTAATTATGTCTGCAAATGAATAGAAATAAAAGAAATCAGTGCAGTTATTCAAAAAGGTATTAAATTAAACCTATCGGTGTATGAAAAAATCAAAACAAATTACATATGTACATAAAAGTATATACGATTGTGGGTAACATTAGTTTAAATAAATTTAATTAAACAAATCAATTTTTCATTGTGGATTTATAATACATAGGTATAATAAATAAATGAAATTTGTTTACGAAATTAAAAGAAACTTTTTAAAACATTAGTTCTTGGATAATTATTTTGAATACATGGAGCTTTGCGGATGAAATACAAGGGCAACAAAAGCAATTGTTTATTTACATTGGAAAAATTTCGAGCTCGAATTGTCCTCTTCACAAGATAATTAAAGAGTATGGATGTTTTGGAATTAGATATAGTGGAATTCCTGAACAGGTAAACAGATCGATTTATGGTATGTTTATTGGAAAATAATATTCAACTACATACAATGTTTTCTGTGTTTGTAATTCCATAAAATGAGTCCAGACACATTAATAACCGAAAAAGTTCTAGCTAAAAAGACTGAACTCTTTATTTTACTATTAAGGAAATCGATGAAGATGAATCGTGGATTGAAAACATCTTTGGAAAATGGAGTTTAAAGTCAGTAAACATTTAACAAACTTTATTGAAATAAATATTTGTCAAAAAATCTGTTTTGTTGAGTAATTGTCCTTTGTAAAATTTCCTATAACCGTACAATAAGCGTTAATAAAAGATAACAATCTCTGGAAAAAAAAATTTAGCCCATCTTCATACAATTTCCTCCACAATAGACTGCAGCTATATACAACAAACATAAAAATCAGGTGTTCAAATTCTTTAGACTTCTTCACTATTGTAATAATAACACTTTTGATAAGTAACTGTCCAAGAATCACGTACATACGTGTGGTGGACTCAGGGACTCTGAAGGTAAAGCTCTTGGCCATTCGTGTATACAGTATTCTACAATGTAGTGCAGACAAGGGCAGGTATACATGTATCTATAATCCAGTCTATGTTGGTGTGTATTATATGAATAGGAATGCGGTATTGCCTAGTAGTGGTGAGATTGAAGTTAAGGCGCCGACCAGTCTGGCGCACACCTGCACTGCGGCCACCGTGTGAACCACTGGCCTCGGGCATCACCTCACCCACATCTCCAAGAGAGCACCTCCGCCATGGACCGCAGCAGACTCCGCTGCTATGGAGAAGTATGATAGCGAAACCTACGCGATCAGTCGGGCTGCACCTCTCAACGATTATTCATATATACGTTTGTATAAACTTATAAAACCGTAATACTATTAAATGATGTTTATGGACACCGTCCTAATGTCTTAAGATTGTAAATAGAAAACACCGATGGAATATTTATAGGTGGACTAATTCAACCGATATGGTGCCTCTCAGTTGGATGTTGTACAATACAATTAATTCGTTTTTCTATTCCTATTAAAGAGGCTGTAAAAGGAAAAAAGGGTTGTTTGCATTTACATAAAATAAATTAGTTTTTTAATATGATCAATTTAATGAGTGTTTGTTATTATCTTAGAATGATTAAACTTAATTATATATTTATGTGTATAAATGTATTTAACTTTTTCAGGATTTTTATTTAATTGATAATCTTACTGTTGAGATAAAAATGTTCTGTTTTTTTCTTAGAGGTTTATTCTTTAAATTTATCGTGTTTATAAAAGCAACTTATGATGACGGATAAAATCACAGCTGGAATTTAGATGTATGAACACCTGTGGATTAAAGTCAGTCAGATTTTATTAAAAATACCGTCAAAATTGCTTTGAAAAACATTTAATTCGAAAAATAAGAAATTTAATTAAAAAATTGTTTTATAAAAGGAACACCTTCAAAATAAATCTTACAAAAACTTAATTTGTTTTTATTTAATATGTATTCGTATATACGTACCTACAATATACCATATGTACCATTTTTTCTAATACTTCTAGGTATTTCTATCAAAAATTATTAGTTTTAGAGAGTGATTGGAGAAAAGCCTAAGTTGCGGCCTAGATTGAATTCTGTGTGACAGGATTTTGCATACAGTTGATACTATATTTCATGGAAAAACACAATTTAATTAGTAAATGCTGTTAATTTTAGTGATTTACATATGGACATATGTGTTTAAGAGTTGCTTACTTATTATTCATTTGATGGAGATGGAAGTAAATAAATCGAAAAAAATCAAATATTATGTCCCGATATGGTTGATTGGTGTTGTAAATTGTTGCATGGTTTCAATTCAACAAACAACCTTGTTGTTGACAAGAAATTAATTTTAACATTAATATTATTATTCTTTCTTTTAATCATCAAGGATTAATGTCTTGTACATTTATTCTTTTAGCCATTTACACCGACATTCACCTTTTGTTTCAGGCATTTCCTAATAAATTACTACACTATAGTCTGGTATTTCAAAATGTACATACATCGGTCAATATACAAGATATTTCAAAAGTGTACACTTGTGAAAATAATGAATTTTGTGAAAATTTACAAATTTTTCGTCGTTATATTTCTGGTTTATTTTCGACCTGAAAAATTTATTCATACCAAAGGAATAGAGATAAATAGCAATGATTTGGCTCAACTCCAAATACAATTAATTTTTTCTACATTAGATAATTTAGATAATTTAACAGCTTCAAAGGAAAAATTATGTTAATTCTCATTCACGAACAAAATGTTTTCATTCACGTAAATATTTTCTATACGCACCTATTAAAGATATCACATGCAGGTGCATATCAATTCACATTTGGTTCTATTAAATAAAATAAGGTAGCTCCTATATGTTAATTCCCTTAAGAGACATAACGACATTTCAACATAACAGTAAACCCCATAAAAAAGAATAGACATTTTCCCCAGTTGTACGGAAACCATTTTCAGTGCATAACATGTATAGAGATACAAAAATTCCTATTCCAATACACCAATATACCTTTTAAAGGATTTATAATCTCCAGGAATAAGTCGAATATCCTGTTTACGTTTACAAAATAGAAACCATAGTGGTCTTCATTCTTCACACACACACACACATAGGTGAGTTGTATAAAAGACGTTTACCTTTTACAAGTGATGATCTTCAATAGCCATAAATACACCTGCATTTTAGGGCCTGTTATACGTATAGTAGGTATGCAAGTGATTTTAAAGACCCTAGACTGGTTAAGACGTGATTCTTTGTCGAGCACAGAGGGAGGTGGCGCCGACTTCCCATCGGCCAAATGCATTTACAGGTGTCTGGACCATTAGCCGATAGTGTTACAAGTGTTTGACCGAATATGGTATACATTATATGCATTCCTTCCGAATTATTAGAGAAACGAATAATCAAATAAACACATTTCAATTTTACAAATGAAGGTATTAATTTAAATTGTAAAAAAAAAACTGTGAATAGCCGTAAGTAATTATAATCTGTTATTGTGTAATAAATTACATGTTCTATATGGTGTAGGGTGGATTTTATTACCTGGACATACTATTTATTTAACATGAGTAATATAAAGACAAACTTTGATGTTTACTAATTTTAATATTAATGAAGCTGCTAGACGCGTTTCTAATTAAATATCGGAAAAATTATATTCGAAGTATGTACTATTAAGTTATTTATTTAAATAAGGGCATTAGTTTAGTCTTGTGCACGTGTTTGGTATGTTATATCAGCACGTGTCTTCGTTAGCTTAATGAGACAGTCTTGTTGGTCACGTGCATACAATGTACATTCATCTCCCCTAAAAATCTATAGAAGAAATTAAAGTACAGTGAACACCCTCAACTTGGTTAAAACCATAGAAATTCTTCAATCCGACTATTTCAGTGACTGCCTTTCAGTGTAGTTGAAAAAGAAACAATTTTTCATATACGAATGTCTTCCTCTCTCTTTGTAGATGAAATGTTATAAATGTTCTATTATATATTAACAGCAATCTAAGCTACAAATAAATAAAAGGCCAGCTGCATAAGTTGAGAGCACATATAATAAGGGTTCGAATAACATAAAGTGCATTATAGGCATACATGCTGTCAAATAATATCTTTCGCTCAATTTGAGGAATGAGTCAGTGTAGCGTGGAAAGCAATCTCCGCGGGGTTGAAGCAAAGATATGACTTAGTTCCGGCAATGCACGCGGCTTGTGAGATGTTCCGGTCACGTGGCCGGATCCTGCTTTAATGTTGTATGATTACACACGTGTATCAAAAGCCATACTTCAGGAAAAAAACGGGAATAAATGTTATTCATACAGATATAGTTAGTTGGCATGCGAAATTTATCGATTTCATTACACTTGAATTGAAATTCCTTATATCTTTTAATGAGGATAGTAAATACAGATTTCCTTAAGCATGTGTTGCCGATACACATAAATTTTGAATTTGTTTTCTTGTTTTAGTCAAAACACTTGAAGCTATATTGATTTCACATTTTGCTTTTTATCTTGCAGACATTCCATTGTATTTTTATTTATAACAAAAGGAATTGTTATTTATTTGCATTGTTTGTAATCACAAATTGTTTTATTTTAGATAGAAGTTGCAAGAATTAAAAATTTGTTAGAAATAATGGAAAACGTTAGACGATGTTTTATAGCTGTAAATTTTGTAGGCCAGTTACAAATTTCAACTGTGTTATAAATATTTTCTTCGCTCTATATCTTTCTTATCGTATATTTGAAGGTATTAAATTTTGGCGAAAGTAAATTTAGATATGGTACATGATTCACATAAATTCGAGTAAATTTTCCTTCAAAGCAAAAAATTTTTCAAGCAATTACTTTGTTAGAGAAATGTACATTTTCCAAATCCAATTAGTTCTGTTATTGGAGTATAAAATTTAATTGAAAATATGACAATGTACTTAAAAAGGCCCGATTTTCATGGCGAGCATTTTCAGGACGAGGATTTTCAGTTAAAGCGCTTGCTCCCTATTGTTATTGCATGGTGGTTTTCCAGGACGCATTGAATTCGTAATGAAATGGCCTGGGGCGGAAATGTTGCCAGGCAACCCGCATTTCAGGATAATACGGGGGTGTCCTCCCGCCAACCAAACATGGCCGCCAGGATCAATAAGTCAACTCTTCAGGGACTACAGACCATGGAAACAGAATACACTCACCTTGGCTGTACAAATTTTACCTTGAATTCAACACCACATGCGAAATTACAATGAAAACATTTAATTTTTTTAGTTATAAGGACATTAATTTTTCAGAATTCCGTACCATATGTTGGACAATTTTAACGAAAAACATGCAAACAAATCAAAGAGAAATTAATTACGTAAATTAATATTTAATTTGATTGAAATGATGGTGTCCTCATTAATATTTTATGAAATAAATTTTGTTGAGTGATTTATAAGCCCTCCCTCATAAAAATACTAGTAATAGCTGTAACCAATAAATGCATAAAAAATGCATTCAATTCCCAATTGCATATTGATGGAAAGTGTTTGGGCCTTTTTGGGTTAAAGGCTGTTGAATTTCAAACAGTTATGTTTATGAATGAACGTAAATATAAAAAAAAGTGTAAAAATTATTTTCTTTTCAATATTAAGGGAAATATACTAGAATTTAATAAACAAGGATGACTTTTTTGCTACAAAAGCTCCGACACACGTTCAAACAGCAACAAAATGAAAAAAGCCACACATAATTACGATTTCCTTTTTCCCTTTTGTAAATGAAAGGCATTTAAATTAACTTAGAGGACATTTGCTTTCATTTAATACATATATATTATTTACAATAAAAGAATACAACATAATATTTAGAAAAATTTTATATCTGGTTTCATTATCCATGTTTTTAACCAAGTTGAACACATCCTGTCCATATGGAGCTTTAATTAAATGCATCGTTTTCTTTATGTGCTAATGTCACGTGCACTTAACAGATTTTCAATAGTGCCTCTGTATGTGTTTACAGTTCCACACACATACCATTATGTTTGAATTAATAGAATATATTAATTCTAATTAGGAGCAGAACAAGTGTGTTTAGTAAAACCATGTGTATCTTCCATTCTGGTTGGATCATAGTTCAATATTACAGATGTAAAGTGACATTCAATAGTCAATGGCAAATTTAAATCAATCTTTTCGTCCCTGGACCATCATCAGTTTATCAGTTAAAAAAAGACAATTTCATTTTATGATCAATTTTCAGATTATAATTAAAGCTGTCCGCATTGAACTTTAATATAAAAGAGCTTTTTTTAAAGTCCATATAAAGCAAATGATTCTAAAGTATCTCGGTAATTTCGTTTAATAAACGTTATTTCTCACTTTATATTGACATTAATACGTTGTATTATTAAGGCATTTTTGAAAGTTGTATAATAAAGTTTTTTTAAAAAAAGGTGTTTGTTCTTCAACACCATATGAAACCGTAATAAAGACATATTTGATAAAAAATTAATGTTATAATAATTACACCATTATACTAAGAAAATGTCTTCTCGTGTATAAACATTTTATGTGCATTTTTTTATCAATTACATCGAAATAAAGTAAAAGTTTATAAATGTATAGAATATAATATGTCCTCATTCCTATACATTTATAAAGACGAGAAATTGTTGCGATCAATAAGTCATCAGAGGAACAAAATTCTCCCTAGCATAAGACCAATTCGGAAAAATTCGCCAAACTTTCCACAACGTTTTCGTGACATGTTCGTGCCGGTATTCCCATATTGTGGTGATTTTATCAGGACCTGTGACTTCGCGACCGCGTAATGAGTAGGATGTATTCATTGGGGGGTAAACTACCCTTGCGTAATAATATAGAAATGGGGGAGGACCGAAACTATAGGGGGTGATTGATCCATCTTTATATGGTTTTATTGCACACTATAGATGTGCTTTTATTATACCACGAAGTTGTAAGCATTTGACAACAGATTGGAGCTTTATATTCTGAGATGTGTTAATTTCACGGACAGCTGATGAAGTTTTCTTCTACGGATGATATTTACCTAAAATCTCGAATAGTTGTATGTTTTAAATTTTATGATAGAAACCGGAATCATGATGTTATTTTGCGTAATATCCTTAATGGATTATACGAGGGTGTGTCCAGAAAGCGTGATTCATTTAATTTAATCGTAAATGAAGGTTCAAAGTCAGTTTAAAGTACAAATTATTGAAAATTTTATTTATAAACGTTACTTACTAACACGTTAATATTCATTATGGAATTACAATAACTGTTGTAAAACCGCAAAAACCTTTACAAAAACATATTTTATATTCATAGTATTGAAAATTAACTGTTTTCTTTTCTAAAAAAAAAAATCCAAAATTTTATGGAGAGACTGTTTAAATCCAGACCGATTAATCAGTCTGGTGAAATTCGAAATGAATTATTAAATAGCATTATTTGTTAATTACCTGTTAAATTTGATATGATAAATAACTTAATTTCCAATTCAAGTGAAGTAAATTAGCGTATACCCACTTAAATTATTTAAATTAAATTATTAAACATAATTTTTATTTCGTAAATATAATAAATGATGTCTAGATTATGATTTGGTATGTTATTACCACACATTATATAAAATGAAAAAAGAAAAACAGTC
Source organism: Oryzaephilus surinamensis (assembly GCA_004796505.1). Classification (NCBI taxonomy): domain Eukaryota; kingdom Metazoa; phylum Arthropoda; class Insecta; order Coleoptera; family Silvanidae; genus Oryzaephilus; species Oryzaephilus surinamensis. Next base: position 15,176 of record SSSI01007528.1, on the reverse strand, counting down.
AATCTGACAATGCATTAACCAAATCAAATCCCCCTAGAGCGAAGCCCTTCAAGAAAATGAAATGGTATTCTTGTAAAATGTGGCTTCCATTAGAGTGATTAGGTTATTTTCACGTTATACATGCAACTGACTCATCGTAATTTAGTTTCGTTTACATTTGTGTAATTTTATTAAAGATTTTTTTGGATTGATTATATAGGGGTGGACGTAAAAAAACTATTAACCGTTTTTCATGGCTCATAATAATTTGAAAATGTTAAAATCGTGTGTGCATACCTCTGGATTATTATATTGTATTATTATTTCGTACTCAAGCCGCAGGTTATTGAGTTAATTTTTTTTCTTTATTTATAGGTGCACATTATTGCCAAACACAGAAAGAGATTGTGGAAAAAATATGATTATTGTTTGTTGTTGAATGTATAATGGGCGTGTTAAAAACAATTTAATTAAAGTTGCAATAACAAATATAATACTGGGTTTATGATGTTGAAGAAATGGCCAAACCATTAAACAATAATTTATGTTGGCTATAATTATAGTTTTTGATAGAAATAGATTATTGTAAATTATAATTTTTCAATTTCATTTGTGGTTAATAAATTTTTTATTAAATTCATTTTCTACAACTTTATTAGATTAAAATGGACTCCTTCTTTATCTCATTATTTCACAATTTTGTAATAAGATACGTTTCTATTGATATGATTTTTTTTTCGAATAATACTCGTACATTATTAAGATTAAACGTGAAAAACTATGAATAAAACTCGATTATTTTTCATTCATATTTACGGTTGAGTAGTTGGTAATAATTTTTTTCTTGTTTATACCACAAATGACACTTGTAGGAAAATAATCACTATTCGAAAGGCTCTACGCTTTCTGATTTTCTTCACCACAAATGGATTAGTGAAAAAATAAACTAATTTTAGTCGGTTTTAAATTGGTGAATTGTAATATAATGTAAAACGTATTAGACATTTCAATTAAGTTTTTTACAAATTTAAAACAATATATCAAATAACTTAATTGCTTGCATAATCTAATGTTAAAATATATACTTTTGTATTCCGTTGTTAATTAATTGTTATTATTATTAAGGTTTTCCGCTAATGCATGGAACTATTGCAATAATTTAATACTATTATTATTAATAATTTTACACTTGTTTGAAACTTAAATAGATTTATATGTAGCACGTACACCTGTATTAAATAATGACTGAATAAAATATAATTAACATCAAAGTTAATACACTTAAATCATATTCTTGTAATTGCATATAAATTCTATAACATACACAATTATTTTTTTAACCAACGTACCCTATTATATAGAAAAAACCAAGTTTAATAAATGTTTGCCTGAGATGCGGTGTCTCATTACACTCAGGAAACTTTTTTATGTAAATATTTGCACCTGGGCGGATAACTATTTCAAAACTGAAAGAAATGTCTGAACATGTAATAATGAGTTAAGCAAATTCAATCAGCAATTATCAGCTATTAGAGCTTATTATTCAACGTGAAACACCTGTATGTTCGCCCATGATGCGTATACCATATATATCTTTTACCACTAAACTGTTTCCTGTCGATTATAATGTACATATTACATCCCTTTACACATATATTTTACCAGAAAATGAAAGTTGAAAATCATTATTATTATGGTTCGTTGCACATACAAATCATTCAGGATTTTTCGTTTAACAATTTTCAGATTGTTCACCTTCCACATATATATTAATGGTAAATTCTTTCGTTTTTTTAACCAGTCTCTTATATAACACTATTACAGTTGGTAAGTGTAAAAAACTAAATCAAAAATAATTGCAAAATTTAAATTAAAGTTTGAAAAAAAAAATGAGGTAATATCAGTAAGTAATTTCAGATATAGCAATAAAAGCGATACAGTTTTTTTTTCACGATTGCTGTGTGTTGAGCCATAGGTTTTTCTTAAACGATGACCATTATTTATTATTACAATAATTTAACAGTTGTACATTTCTTTGTAAATATAGTAATTGAGGAGCGCCATTTCTGATGCGTATCGTTCCACCGGATGCCTTTTTAGTTATGTTTTATATCCGCCACATCATACTGAAAAGAGCTGGTTGTGTATTTTATGACAAATCTCATTATTTCATTGACTACCTGTTGTATGAATGAACATTTAATACCACAAACAGCTATTCTGTGTTCAGTAGTTTATGTCACATTTCAATTTTACTGTAATGTTGTTTATTGTAAATGTAATTTGTAAAGTAGTCAATCTTTACAAGATAGTTTACAAATGATTTAACCGATTCATAATTAATTTTTACAAAATATTTACAAACGAAACTAATTATTATGAACAAATCCAGTTATAGACGTATAATTAATGATTCTCTTAGAAAGGAATACATTTTTTCATATTTTTATACAATAAGGTGTATAATTATATACAAATTTTTCTTGTTTTGTTCGTGATACAATTTTAAAAGATTATTATATTTTAACAACTAAATAGTATAAATATATCTACAGATGGGTTTGTTATTTTGTGAATTTTTTGTATGTGGTGTCAATTTTAGCGAAAAACCCATGTGTGATACATATTTCGAAGGAAACCAGGTGTTTATGTTCTTTTTATAACTTTTAGCTTGGTAAACAATAAAATTGCACCGTTTTCAAAAAACGTACTTGAACAATAATAATAATTATCGTGTATTATTAATTTTTTTATAAATTGATTAATAAGATATAATAAATGCCTGTTGGCGAACTACATATTATAATTGAACGCAATGAATTTTCTCCATCAATTGGAAAATATTTTTCAACTTCCTCGTTGTTGGCACACTATGAATTATGCACACAACTCTTCGTTCGTTTCATGTTTATTAAATGTTTCAACCACTATAAATAACTGTAATTTTTCCGTATATGGTCCCATAAATGATGTTGCAACAATCGAAAACGCTCAATAATGGATGATCCATAATTGAAAATGTTGATCCATTACGAAAAAATTTAATTCAGTAAAAAAGATCAACGCGTATATATATGTGACACAAAGTGGCCGGTTATTTATGATTATTGTGACCATACGTTTTATTTAAATAAAAAAAATATATATATTTTTGCTGTTCACTTTGTAATAATACACTATATTAAAGGATCGCGCTTCCATAATGGAAAATGTGAAAGTAATACATTATAAATATGTTGATTATGTTCTGAAAATGTTTTAAGCGTGAATTTCTTGTTACAATCATTTATCACTTTATTATTATTTCCTACAAGTAGTTATACTGACTAAAAATGTTTAATAATGAATAAAAAATTAAACGAGGCATATTCCTTTATATTATTATTATTAAAAATAATAAATTTTATGTAAATGACTAGCATTGTATATAACCAAAACACCTGCTTAACATTTGTATGTCAAATGGATTAAATACGTATTATATGTTTATAAATGATGGTATATAATGAACAATAAGTCTGTATTGTGCATGTGGTTTTACATACCAAGCTGGCGCGAATATATATGCATATTGAATAAATTATTTAATTTAATTATTTGTCACACATCAACCTGTGTAATAATAATGTGACCATTATTCTTTTAACATTTTCAACAAATTTTATGTAAATAACAATTTATTTTGGCCGTGCGCAAGTGACTCACTTGGAAAAGTGCATTTTTAGAACCAAGTGTTTTTATATAGCGGGTGTGTTGAATGGTATTATGGGGGCGGATTTGTGGATATGGCGATGAACAAACAAAACTGTGTACACCGGCGTCGATAGACACCCTGTATTTGTGGAGAATAATTATTGTCTATAATAATACTTTTAGTAACAACTGCATGAAAATATGTGTGTGTCTATAACAAGATCAACACCCCGCGTTGTATATTTCAGGAGCAACGTCGTCGTCGTCGTCGTCGTCGGTGATATGTAACGGCGTCGTGGCGCTCCACGTGTCCCACCATGTGCTGCTGGCTGGGCCCCGTCTGACAGACGATCGCATATGCTTCGCTGTTTGTCAATGCAACCCCGAAATAAACCGCCGCCGCAGCTGTTACACCTGGTTGGATATTTTTTGCAGTTTAACTCTTTCCTGATTAACTACAAACTTAATTAATATATTCAGCTGTAAAAACTCAGCCCATCCCATTATTTTCGTTTTATTGTATATCTTTCGTCTAATTTTAAATTTGAAACAAACTATTTATTATTTTTAAATTGTAATAATTATTAGTTAACATGAAACATGAAATTAGAATTCTTGGAACATAAGAAGACGACGACAATGCGTTCTTTACAATGTTAAAAGATGAAGCTAACAAATTTTGTGAACAAATGTTTTGTCTAGATTTATACAATGTTAAATTATCTATACTAAAAATTAACGAAATTTCCAAATTCAGATTTTTAGAAAATGAAAATTCTGTTAATCCTGTTTCTGGCATCAAAATGAAATGTGACGTGTTGGCACAATTTACAGTTTTTACCTATAAAAAACTGATAAAAATTGAAAAATTAAGTTAGAGTAGGTATTATAGTTTGTTATATCACAATCTTATCAAGTTTTATCACTACTTTTGTTTCTAAATCAAACAAATTGAAAAATAATTTCAAATCTCCTTTATTAAACGACTTTAAATGCGTTCTATCAATTTTTCTCACTTATCGATACATCTGTTATTGTGTATTTGAGTGGGTGGTGCCTGAAGATAATTCAATTAATAATAAATTCACAAGATTCGTCGCAGATGTCAATAATAATGTAGTTAAGTTTATATAAAATATGTATAATTTGTATACACCTACACCTAATAAAATCCAAAAAAGGAATATATACGATTCTTTTACATGAATATTAAAATAAAAACATGTAAATATCCAGTTATACTCGTATATGATTGCAAACATGCTTATTTTTATTATTTTGCAATAATACTGACAGTTTCATTGTAAATATATCGTTAACTTTTTAAATTATGAAATGTTAATTAATCTTTCTGTTGTTAAATAATTTTTTTCCTTTAATTAATAACAGTAATAGAATATATTCCGTTTGTTTTAAATATATTACTGTAGATAGATCATTTTTCTATAGGGGATTGCTTGAGGTAATTCGAAGATTATAAATGTGCCATGATTCTTAACGAATTTAACCGTGACAAAAAAATCATTTCGTAACACCCACACGAAAATATCTATAATGAAAATGAAACCTATTAAATAATATATTATTATAGCAATAATAACTTTTAATTTATGACACTTTTGGATTCATTTAATGGTATTAGATTATCAGTATATAAAACTTGACTGGTCAATTATACCTATCCCATTTTATTGTAACATTTACGTATTTTTTAAGAAAATTTAATTCGTTGTGAATTTCGATGATATATAATATATAATATCAATTTATTTATAATAAACTTTGTAAATATTCTGGATTGTATAATTAAGATATAATATTAATTTAATTACGAAAGCCATGAATTACTAAACGAAGTTAATTTATTAGGTAGTTATATTAATTAAGAGTATATTATAAAAATAAAAGTATTGATAATGAGTTTAAAGTCGGCAACTTTTTTTAAATATATCGTAAATTACACAAACCCAATTCACATTTGGTACGTTAAAAGATTTTGTAGAAAATTATGATATCAATTTCATAGAACAAGTTTTCTTGGCTTTGTTAATGATTGAATTATTTCATGAATTGAGTGAAACACACAGTATATATTATATAGTTTTCACATAAAATCGTTCCCATTTTAAAATGCAGTCGGTTAAGATTCCAAAGTTTTTATTTGTTTATGTATATATACCATTAATTGCAAAATGCTGTTAAACATATGTCTATTTCTAAACGAAATGCATAGTAAATAAATTATTAATTAAGACATTTGAGTCATGTGTGTATGTTAAGATTGTAAAATAGTTACTGTGCGTGCCCTTTAAAAGGCTTCCACGAATAATGAAATAATTGAAAAGTGAAAACAATTTCATGTACAACAACATTGTAGTTATTTGTATAAGCTTATAAATATATATGTCTATATTGTCCTTTGAGAAATCAACTCAATATTAGACTCGAATTCGTGTCCTCTGAGTGTACGTTATGGATACTGAAACTAACTGAAGCTGAAATGAGATATTATCGAGCTAACATTTAATGTCAAACTGAATAGCAAGTGTTTTAATATTTGAACAGGCTAAATAGATTTTCCTTCTCCCCTTTAGTGAAATATGGGCTTTGATGGCTGAAACAAATGTTAAATTTATATTCTGAAATGTTATTATTTCAGAGAAATACTAAATTAATTTTATATCTATGGACTATAAACAAGTTCCAAACATTTAATATTTACAAAATAATATAAATTGCATTTAGTGTTAATAAACATCGTCGTTGCAATGAAATTGTAAATAGGGCACAATATAAATATGTGAACAAGCGGATTACATCCGTATTTAAAAGCAAATGTTGAGGGGTGGTGAATTAAACCATCCTTGATAATTCAAACAAATAAACACACCAGAAAGCATCAAGCTGTTACATTGTGGATTAATCTTCAAGCTGCGTTTGGTAGGTATATATAAATATATAAAAACATGTTGTTTGCTTTCCGACTCGATCAATTCACAGTTTGACTATTGGAGATGAATCTGGCACTATTTGAAATGATATGATTAAGCCATGTGCATCTTAGTAAAATGTATCATTGCAGCAGTTGCAGTTGCACACACACAAACACATAGAAATATATATAACTGGGAAATATGTTAGGCAGATTGTGGGAATTGAAAATAACTCAAGCTAAAATAAGCCGAAATGTTCCAACGGTAACATACTGTGTACAGATTTTTGGCTTCTATATTATAATACAACACTTAGAACGTCTCTTTTTATGTCTTATTGGCACTATATACTTATTTGTTGTGTTTAAAAGTGGTGTAACCATTTTTATGGCCTCTCTTTTACATGGCTTATCATTTAATATCAAAATAAAAGGCCCAAGGCTGAAGAGAAAGTCTAAAATTGTTATTATTATGGTTAAAACTTAATCAATTAATTATAAATAAATTTACATATTAATGTATGGGCTTAGTTAATAACAATAATAATGTATTATAAATTAACAAAAAAGTGTTAAAATTTATAAATTAAAAGGTTAACATTATGAGGATGACTTAATTGTTAAAATGTATATATTTTATACCAACAGATACCTAAATATATTGTTAAATTGTATCTAGGTATTATATTAAATGTTAATAATTTCATTTTATATCCGTTTGCTAATAATTCTTCCATAGAACCTATTATATATTCATTTTGCAAAAAATTCTTTTATGTGTAAATTTGATTTGTTTCTTATTATATTGTTGTTGACAGTTAAGACGAATTGTAGTATTTATTTATTCAAATGTAAATTATTCGTTTTTATATTTTAATCGTATATAACAAACAATAGTTAGATGTCAAGGGTGTGACATATTTAAAAAAATCTGCAAATTTATTATTCTATTATTTCTATTGGTAAAATGCTCTCTGTGTTGTACGAAATACGAATATATAAAAATTTCGTAATGTTTTAATAAAAATTATTTTATATAAAAATAGTATTAAATATAGTAGGAAAAATATAAAGTTTGAAATAATTTACAAGGTCTTACACGATGTAAGAACCAAGTCACCTGACAACAGTTCCCATTGAGGTCGTCTTGGTAGGTAAACTTGTAAAAAAACCATGATTTGCTACGGTACGTAGCCTTGTTGCGTGATAATGCATAGTGCAAATGTACACAGGTGTTTGTTGTCTGTCCTAAACGAACTTGTCAAGTATTTTTTTATTCTTTATAGTCTATATGTATATACAAACGAAGTTTATGTGTGGGTTTAATTGAACTGCTTGGCAATATTGATGGTTTGCAACTATCCACTATGCCAAACATGCCTTATTTGGCCATTGAATAACAGTATACTGAGATAATAATTTAAAATGAAAAAAAATCAATTTTCTTTAAACAAAAACTTGCATTCGTATTATGTTTTTAAAATCTATATAGAAAATTAACGAGAGGTTTGTATCAAATATTTAAAAAGTTTTAAAAAACTGAAACTAATTACAACTTAAGTCAGTCTTGTATATTGTATAATTGGTTAATTTAGAAATAACTAACACACACGTGTTCGTCAATAATGTCGTAATTATGTCATTTTACACTTTGATTAAATTTGTTCTGTTCAAGTGAAAAATATAAGCAGCCTTAAGCGAAATCTATAATAACTAATAATATTTATAAATAAACTACATAAAAGAGAGAGATATTTTTTATAAAAATTATATATAGTAAACAAAGTCAATGTCTGTAAACATATATTGTTAATAATTGAAAGTTGTGTTCGTATATTTAAAAAACAAACATTATACAAAATTATCCCCAAGTATTGAAGGTGTTAAAAATAATCATTTAAGTAATTATAAAAGAGTTATGATTCAGTTGTGCGCCACAAACTGTTTTTAATGTTTTGAAGAACGACAAATTTCGTCTTTAACGACCTCTTCGAAAATCATAAAATAATAATGCTTATATGCCATGCGAGCCTGCATTATTATTATTGCTTATATGATCACGTTGTGTGTTAGTATGTGCATTTTTTTTATTAAGTTTTATGGTAAAAGTATAATTATGACACCAAATAGTTCGCGCAGGTGGCTCTCAAGATTATACACTTATTTTAATCAGGTCGTATAATTCTCTGCTGAGATTCAGCAGATAATAACTAAAACTTTCTGTTTCAATTATGAAATAAAAAATTTGTTTATATATTGTCAAGATACACAAAATTTATATTGGGTTTTGAAAAGATATACGTTATTCCATTATATATAATTATCTTTTATATGTTTCTCGTCTTGCTATTTAATTATACATTTATCTGAAAAAGTGATTGTATTTAAAATAACCTGTTTGGACTTTCAGGTATGATTTAAACAAAAAAAAAACAGGAAAATTATTTTTAGTTAATTAGTGTAGCTAATAATTTGCATTAATCAAAAACTGCACTTTATGATCATTGAATAAATGTGGCTTTTCCTGAAAGGGTAACCCACTTTTTATATTTGCGCGATAAAAATAAACTTTTTAATAGAACTAACTGTATGTTTAGTGATATCATTATCGGTATATGCGGGCTTTATGTTACGGAAGTTGTGATGTAAAGAACGGAACTAGCGGTAGTGTTTACCAGACCTGGTTTTCCACGGTATCTTCACCACTTCCTTGACTAGTTCAACGCTCCGTATACACATATATCTTTGTGTATAGTTCCCATAACAGACCGTGAGATTATAATACCTCACGTGGGAAACAGGCCCTCATGTTGTACACTTGCCCCACGTTCAAACTCGCTAATTGACATTTTCTCTCGATTATCATGCTATGTAGTGATTACTATTATGCTTTTATTGGATTTTCAGTTTTCGTGATTTCACATGGACGTAACTCATATTTAGAAATTGTAATTATTTAATGATATAGTCAAGAGTGTTAAGTGCGGGTGATTTATGTAGGTAGAAAAAACAACACTCACCCTTTTCTAAATAATAAGTTGTTTAAAAATTTTGTAAATAAATATGAATGAGAAATGTTTCTGATACTGCATGAATATATTTGAATTCACACGAAACTATTACCAATTTCTGATGAGAATTTTGTGAAGAAAAATATTTCTTATGAGAAAATTAAACAATCATTCATATGGCTTATCACTTTATTCATAGAAGAAAATACATATCCAAAAAAATTAAACAATAGATACAGGTGTTTCGTAGATTTTGATCTGTAAATAACAAGAAGTGTCTTTATTTACTTGCAAAACAACTTTCTTAGAATTACCTATAAATATTTACTTAATTTGTGTACCTTATAGTTTCATTACTGATAAATAAATCAAGAATATGTTGAAAAACTTTACCTTTAATGGCATTTTTTAATATACATATAAAATTTGTTTATGTTTTCCATTAATCAAATGTTGTATACTCTATTGAATTTTTTCTACATTACATATTTTCAAAGTATGTAATAACAATTTGTGCGTCATATTTTCACTATTAGAAGATTTATTAATATAAAAAATGTTATTGTTTAATTAATTGTATTTTCTATGACCAGGTGTTCAAATTTATATTATACGAGTATTGCATTTAATTACAATTTGTTTCAAATTTTCGAAACATAAAATAATATTGAAACACCTGCATGTACCTTCTTATCTAAAACTTGGTTTAAGTACATCAGTACCGATTAAGTAACATTATATTGAGTACAACATTCCTTAAAAATAGATTGTCTTAATCTTGTGTAAATTACAGGTATTAAGTAGATAAATATTTTTCGACAAAACTTACCTTATTTGTTCAGCTATTGAAACAATTTCAAATAGGAAATCTCACTACATGTCCAATTAATAAAATTATACTCATTCTTTCAGGTTCTTAATGAAAACAACAAGTTCATATAAAATCAATTTTTATTTCAAATCAAATATCTTCATATAATAATTTTTTAACAACATCCAGTTGTTTGTTATTAGGTAACTATTTACAAAAGTTTTCTACTAAGAAAAAAAACAAAAATGTACACAAATTATGTCTCATACAGAGAGACAAACATAGTTTTACATATTTATATTCCTAAAATATTACATACTAAAAAATCACAGAATAAAAAAGTCACAAATAATAAAATTATACTTTTTACATGTATATAAAGTGAAGGAAGAATCTGTGATTATTAAAAATTGATTATATGGCTGAATAATAATAGTTCGAACAACAATTTTGCATTTATAAAATAGTAAAAAAAGGAAACGTTATTGAATTTTGTTAAAAATTATGTGTTCACCCGCCTAATTTTCCGTTTTAATTATATTTATGTACAAAAAAACAATAAAATAAAATCTAAACAACAATTGCAACATAAACAGGTACATCACTATAAGTGTTCTACATTCTTTTCCTTCCACACATACACTTACTTAATCTTAAATAATATAATATTCTGTTTATTTAATTCTATAAATTAAAATGAATTCAGTCATTGCCATAATAAAAATGGTTTTTCTTCTATATATGAGAGATGTGTTCAAAAAATATGAAAGATTTCTCTTCTGACATCCTTAATGTATTATTTTTGTGTAAAAATGATAAAATGTTTGGATACGTAGTTATATATTTATTGGAATGAGGATGATGATATATAGAACCATGATTATAGGAGAGTTTATTCAAGATCACAAGAATTCTTTCAACACGATACCTGCCTGTCAGAGGATGACAACACTTCTGGATTCTGTAACAATAGAAAATGAAATATTAGCTAATATACTTTTTCAATGTAACATATAATTGCAATTGCGGTAACATTAAAATGTTTTTCATACAACATCTGTATGTATGTAAGATCAATTCTATTGTCATTATATATATTTCTTACAAATGGGTACAAATAAATTATTAGAAATCAACAGTATACGTACATTTCACCGATAGATGCACGTGTTTCATCCGCCCCCCTTCGTAATAATAATAAAAAGCAGTCACGGTTTCAGATTTAAAAAAAAAAACATCAATTTCTACTCTATACATTATATTTTATAGTTGAATGCACAACAATTTCATTTTGATGTTGAACAAAATTTAATATTAAATATCCTTGGCATGGGTTTGTAATATGATTAAATAATGAATCAATTGATGAACGATACAAGTAGAAAAATCTGTATGTATGAGGGTAATAATGACCAACATAAATTAATTAAAACACCCCCTTAAACATCATCAATGAAGCCATGTGTTATGTACAAAAGACAGCTGACCTTTGTAATTACCCCAATATAACATGTGTGTCACGAAATTGAACACTTGGCTCTATATAAATTCGAAAAAATTCAAAGAACAGATAAGACTGCCATTCATTCTTATGGGGTTGCATAAGGATATGAAAAAATTCGTATTTGATTGCGCGGACGATGATGAATAACGTGCATTATTTAAAGACGCGCCCGTTGACATGGAAGGCAACTTTATTCAATCAATGGAGTATGTGTTATATATGTATATATGTACGAAGAAAGAACAATCACGCCAGATGTTGTTACTTGCACGTGTCCCGTACATCTGTATGGAACCGTTAACATTGCCTAAGTACCCCATATACCCAGGTGTCAGATCAAATGGATTATCCCGGATACCTAAAAGCGACACGACCAAGCCAACACACTAATAGATAGAACAACGGATGTGTATGATCGGGTCAAGAAAAAGGTTATCAATAATAAACAATTGGAACTGTGTCTCTGTTTATATATATATTATTGTTCCAACTGAACAAATACACAAAATACCTATACATATTTAAATTTTTTTTTCGAACAATAGAAACTTTATAATGGAAATTGCACCACCTGTCTGAAACAATGTAGTAGTACCGCGCGTGAAATTTAAATGTGGGAAAATTCATATGTATTGAGAACGTAATAATAATAATATCTATCGTTGAATAAAAATAATATTTTTTTACTCAACTTCTGACGTCACAACAACATTACGAAATTATTGTTTAATTCGCAATAATTGGGCAATTATATTTCAAGGTACGCACAATTGTTGGGAATTAATTTTTGTGAAACTTACCGTAATATTTTGTAAGACTGGTGCTTCACACGGTGATAGGATGGTGTTAGGGCTAGCTCGTACTCCAAGTGGCTGTCTAGGACTAACTGCAGCCTGGGATTTCTTTTGACTAAGAACGGTGGCAGCATCAAATGCATTTACGGCTGGATGCGTTTCCAATGCACTTTGCAGATCACAAATGTAATCGATAACATATTGAATGACTTCCAATTTTGACAATTTCCTATTTTTCGGCATGAACGGTACTAAATCCTTGAGTTTGCTCAAATACATTTGAATTTCCTCGTTTTCGATGTCTTTGCGATGTTGTTTCGACACTTTACTAGAATGGTTGGAGATACCGTTTTCGGTACACATTGCACTGACGACAGCTTTCATATTGATATTTTTATTTGCTTTTTTTGGAAAAATCACTAAACAATTTACACACGGATAATGGTTGGCAAAAACGCACAAACTCCTCAAGCGAGCTTTGAAGAATTAATGAAACTTTCGTCCTGCGAGAGCTTTTTATACGCTTAGAGGGGGAATACGAGCCAATGGAATGTAGCGCCAGGCTACTGGTGGGAGATGCCGCCAATGTGGATCTTTTGCTCAGGCAGGTAAAGTTGCAGGCGCCTAGTTCAACGATGCTAAATCGTCCTGCCAATCATAAAGGCGCCGATTCCTGCATTTCCGCTAAACTATTACTTGTTGTGACATGTGAAAAATTAACCTTTTGGCTTATAAATTTAGTTGTAATTATTGGGTATTCGTTTCGAACTACAAACAAACGAAAATGCTAACCCTTAATTAAAATTTGGAAATTATACCTACAAGATTTTAGTTAAACAAAAGCTTTATTTAACGAATAAATCTCTTTTTAGGTTATGATAACTCGTAGTTATTATTTTGAAGAGTGGTAATCTTGTAATCGACTTATTATTATAAATAATTGTACTATTATAGGGAAAGACGTATCTGAAAACACAGTATATGGTTAATTATAAACAAACTAATTATGAATGAAACTATTGATAAATGTTAATGCAGCTGTTTGGTCACAGAGGCCAGCAATAGGTCAAGCTCCAGCCACAGGTCTTCATCAACCAGATTAGTTATGGCGCCGATTATTAAGCAGACCATCATCGTATGACGATAACAAAGATATTATCTAAAATATATGTCGTTTCGTCCAAATGTGTGTAAAAATGTGAACTGATTCTTGAAAAATTTATCATAGGCAATAAATTCAAATTTATAATGTCAAATTTTATCTTAAAAATAGTATTCAAAAAATGATAAATTTGGTATTTGGATAGTATATTAATATAGAAATCAAATATTTTGATAGATATATGTGAAATGGTCCTAAATATACATACAAATATCAGTCCCTCGATGTTAAATAAGTTTGTAAATCAAGATAACTTCGAAAACTATCTAGATAAAACACGTCACTTTTTTCGGTTGTCTGTTAAGCCACTACTAATCTGGTTCTTTTCGTATTGTAACATAATATGTTAGGTATATTGAATACCTATAGATATACATTTACCTACATTGAATAATGAATAATTCATAAACGCTCATTCTTATACATTAACTTTTAATTTCTTAATTATCTAATAATAAATTCTGTCTATTTTGTTATACAGTGTTTTGTTCATTTCGTGAAGTTCTTGTAATAAGATTAACATAACTTATAAATATATAGTCGTCCCAAAGATAAAATAAAATTACAACTTTGACTCTTTAAGAAGCCTAATCGGTTTTCCAGCCCTCTGCAATAAAGTAGTACTATTTAAATTGCCAGGTCCGTAGTATAAATTTTATATTTATTTGTCATGAATTTACTTTTCCATCTAATGCTATTATTAGGTGTAATAGGGCTATTATATAAAGAAACCTTGTTTTAATTTTTCACAATGTTTAATTGTATATATATTTATTAAAAACATAACATTCATAGAGAATGAGTCAATTCTATCGATGTCTTATTATTCTAAATACGGGCCTGGGCAACTATGGGTCCAGGTACAAAAGTAAGGGACAGCAGTACGGGTACCTCAATAAATGGTCTATTGTTATATTATTAGGATTATTGGAGTTAACTATCAGCAAAGGCCATAATTTTATTTTATCTTTGGGACGACTATACATATATATAGATATTAGATATAAATATGGCCTAGAGGTTGTCAACCCCAATTAAATGCAATTTGCAAACCAATTTTAAACTATAAATATTTTTTATTATTATTTTGTTCGTTGTTATTATTTTATTCGTTATTAATTAATTAAAAAAAAATGTAAATATTCTTGCATTTTTTCGTAAATTCTGTAGAGCATTGAGCATGTGCATCAAAAATATGTTTAAATTAAGCTTGGGCTTAATATAAATTTTTTTATGTAGTGGTATGGAAACTGACATAATGATTTCAAAAACAAAATAAAAATATATATA
>SSSI01007527.1:0-81149 GCA_004796505.1 Oryzaephilus surinamensis | reverse complement strand
TTAGAGCTTTTGCTCGTGCCATGAATTTTAAACTCAATACGTATGAATAAAAACAAATGGATTTGAATGTTTAAATATTGAAACAATCGATTACATTTTCTAAATAACTTCTTTCTTTGCTTATTCGTTTACATATTATTCGTGTGTGGCAAGATTGGGAAGTGAACAAAATCTTATTTACGTTACTATAGAAATGCACTTAGTATGAAAGTAAATACTTAAATATTTATTTCTTAGTGCTTAGTGTATTGCAAATAGAAAATAGCGTTTTTTAAGAAGAATGTAATTAATCTGTATGCAATTGTTGAACAGGAGTATATTTCGCCTTTTGGCAACAAATCAACATTATGTAACTGGAATATGTATATCTATTGAAAATAAAATACGGTAAAACTTGCAGACCGTAACTAAAATGAAAGAACAATAAACATTTTTCTGTTACAGTCTCGCCCATAATTGGAAAACTCATATTATCCGCACACATTTTACACAATTTATATATATATTATGACAATGGTTAAACATTTTATTACATAATTATAAAATTTACACCCACATGAAAGCAAACAACATATAAATGCGTGCAAAATCTATAAATGGATAAATATATAATTTTCCATTTATTTAGAGTTCATAAAAAATTATAAGGTTACGTATTTTTCCAATAAAACGTATAACTATATAAAGAATTAATTGATTTTATAATTCTTACCACAGTTTTATTACTATTTGTAAGGAAAGTAATGATATAATATTTTCTTCCTCCACACACGAGCAATTTTTCATGGATAATTATTTTTGATTGATGTTGATGTATTTTTTTTGTAGTTAATTTGGGTTAAATACCTGACCATCGAACAAATCACCCATTCTTCATGTTTGAAAGACTTTCCCATTTTCTTAATATTGTTATTATGGAAATAACACATTAACACCATATATGAAGAAACGTATTATAATAAAGTTGTAATTTCAATTGGCATATTGTGAAAAATAATATCATGGGTACATATACAATGTGCAATCTTGTTTGCATTCTATATAAATCTGTCACGCCCAAATAAAAATTAGTCCTGAAATATACATTATTCTTGTACTATTATGACCTGCTTACATAACTAAAAAGGCATATACAGTCACAACAACATTACAATTGTACACATGGAAACAAAAATCCCAACTCTATTACCATTTTATACACATGTAAATATACAATTGTTAATCTATTTCATAACTATTTGATTAAAAAGCGTTTTTAAATTAATGAGAATGTACATTTAATTTAAAAAAAGTGTTGCGAGAAATATTGGCGCCTTCGCCATATTTTAAAATAAAGTTTTAAAGTGTTTTTCTTTCGTTTTTACAGTCGAACGAGGATATTGGCGATTTGTATCAAGATGAAGAAAATCAAGCTGCAATTTTACTCAGAAAAGACGATGATGGAATTGTGGTGGTAAGTATTATTTTGAAAAGGTCAAAAAAACCTACGATTTTTTTTTTAAAGCAATGAACTCAATTTTCATCTCCTTCAAAATATTATCTGATTATTGTTTTAAACATATGTTTTTAATTAACACATGTCGAACAAATCCATCAATCTCATCATTTCAGTTTTAAGGAGAACACAATTTAAATCATAGAATTTGTTTGGAACCTTGAATATTAAAACAAAAGGACACACTTTTTTAATATTATTTAATTCGACAGATTGCTCATATTATCTGGTACAAATTTCGACTATTGTGCGATTTCATAATCCATTTTTTGTTGTTTAATTGCTCCTTTGTTGATTTTTGGAAAGTCATTGAACATTTAGGGAGCAAAAAAATGTCTTTAAAAATAATTACCTTGGCGAGTTTAGTGAACCAGAAATGATCAAAATTTAATTACACAAACCGTCTATGTTATAAATAAATTATTTATTTTATAAAACATTTTATAGAGAAACAATAAACCTTGTCAGATTTATTTTTATTTATTGTAAATTTTTTATTTATTTTACATTGCCTTGGTTATAGATTTTCTCGATCGTTTTTATGATTCAAATCATAATTCATTATGTAAACGATTTTGTATTTATTTAAAAATACGTTACAACAATTTCAAAAGTACGTACAATTACATGTACACCAAAAACAAAATATAATTAACTTCCTTTCAATAATTACCCAAGACCCACATACGTACAGTGCGTAAAAATGTATAATTTTCCCCAAAATTTTCATAATCCTTTTAAAATTTCCAACGATTACATCATTCCGTAATCTTGAACTCTTTTTTCAATCATCCAAAAGGTTTCAGTTTCCATAACTGAATTTTTTCACTGTTTAACTGTATTATGACAAGAAAATCTTATAAAATACTTGAAAAGTCATGGCTGAAAGAGTCAAGTGAAGGCTTTTGTCTCATTATAAATACGTGTAGATTAATTTGCACTAATCAAACTTGATTTGATTGACTGATATTGTTACTGTTGTCCAAATTTGTATTTTTTTTAAATCGGATTTTGCAACATTTATGAGAAATAAACAACTTTTGTCTAAACTTTCACCTTGACCCGCTATATCTTTCATTACAGGATGGTACTAGTGCAATTAAATACATGTTTAGAATATTAAACTGACACTGTGTATATAAATAGTTGCATTACATTATTATTATTATTATTATTATTATATGTGACCTTACGCAGCAATCACATTGTTTGGTAAATAGAAAAAAAATTATATGTAATATATAAGGTCTGTTCGGACAAAGCTATTTATCGTTTACAAACGATACGACTCATGCGCATTGGAAAAAAACCGTTCGGTCTGACTTTGTAATGTATATTAAAACGTATCTGAGCAGTACGGAGCTGACGACCTATCCATTGGATAGTCCGCTAACGGCTTGTCCGAACAGACCTATAGATTGTCGTATGAAAATAGTTGTAATTGCTTATTATTATGTTTAAAAGTGTTTCTTGTTAGTATGAGGAAATGTTTAGCAATTACAATAAAGAAAAATTGAAAAATTACCTATTGCATTGATTGACATGAAATATTCTTGTTATATAATGTTTATTTATTTGTTTTACGATTTTATACATAGATAAAACGTTATCAATAAATTATAAAATTATTATTGCACACATGGGAGAACGTTTTTCTTCCGTATTATAATTTTATTTCCAAAAATTTTGAAATTATTTCTTAACGATCAATAAGAGCATAAAAGTAATAACTTTAGAGGTCGATTTTGATGTAATAGCAACAATTAAAATGAAATGCTAACTAATACTATTATTATATAGAAATATAATTTTTGTTAAAATGATAATTGTTTATTATTATATTATAGTATTGGAATTGTGTACTTCTTTCAATAATTATTATAATTAATATCAATAAAAACATTTACAGGTAAATTGTATTAATTAACATTATTACACGTGAAAATAAACTGTTCAAAATTCTATGTAAATTTTCTTTACATTATAAACAATTCTTATAGAAACTGAGGTCTTATTTTACGTCAAGAATGATCATTGCGTCAAAAACAAAGAACTGTTTTCAAGTAAAAAAATTAAAGTATTTTGGGAATAACCATTTAAAAATAATTTTAAGTATTATTGATAGGTAATAAACATATATTTTTGTAAACAATGTTGTAATATTTCTAAAAATCGAAGTAATCAAATATTTGTGAACAAGTTTCGTGTTTTCACACATTATTTATTATAAACAGGAAATTAATGTTAATTAACTTTATTTTTCTGTTAAATAATCCACAATGTATTACTAGAAAGTTAAAGACCAGCACTTTACATGGATATTTTATTATTTAAAAATAAAAAATTATGCGTATATATAAAGTTAATTTGTATTGTAAAAACTATGAATATTTCATTTCTGCATTTAATAGTTAAGTTAAGCGTGTTAAAGCAAATTAGTTACATTACAATTTGATTAATATTCAATTTACAACAATTATTAATTTCCTATTTAATCGAAATTGCTGTAAGCTTTTAATATATATAAATAAATGATTCAATTAGAAATATCCATCTGTTTTGGTATAACGAATTTAAAAAGTCGTGAAAAATTATCTACATTACGAAATTTTGTAACAAAATCTTGACTGTCACGAAAATTTATATTAAATTATAATACCTTTCACTTTTCATTATCTTAAACTGTACAATTTAGTTGAAAATCTGGGTATAATGTCGATAATTATATACCTCCTACAACAAAGTTTTATTAAAAATATGACATTTTTTAATCATAATGTTACTCCACATGAAGCATTATAATTTTATATGAAAAGTTAATTATGCAATAAAATTCTAAATTGATACCTATGGTTAATATGTATATTATTAAAATGCTACTAATCCCATTCATACTAATAATTTTTGTAATAAATACACGTATTTGCAGGTATCATCCATTACGAAACATTTCTATTAACATTTTCACATATACGAGAGTATATTAATTATTTTTACATTTATTACAAATAAATAGCAATATTTACAAACATAAAAAACATTACCTACATGTAAAACATCATTTTGCAATTTAACATTACCAACATCATTTAAGGTCTACGTATAACATTTACAAAAAATTTTTATTACAATAATTAAAACATGAATAAGTACGAATATTAAAACTTTTATGTATCGTATTTTTCTTTCGGCTAAAATGTTTATAATTGCTGGAAGCGAGAAAATCGTTTATGTAATGATTTTCTTTTTTTGGTAACTAGGAGGGAAGCATTGGATCACAATTGGTGATTAGACCACTTCCATCAAGATTACGAAACGCCAATTTGTCGGAAAAGAACAAAACGAATGATGTTGATGGCGATCATGATGATGAAATGTTTTTGGATGCTGATGGTGAACTCAGTTCCGAAGTGGCCATTGATACTGGACTGCCAATTAAACGGGATGGGGCCACAAATGTCCAGCATCACATCATTTACAAGAGGAAACAAGCCGAAGATGACAGCATGAGCGATTATGGTAATTGCAGCAATTTTCGTAATATAGTTTGTTTTTTTTTGCTAAATTATTAAAATTAATTTTATCTTTTGGAAATTTTTCATTCTGTCTGTAAGAAAAAAATACAGGAATAAACAAACTAGGTTTATTTCCAAAATTAAATATGTAAATATTTCTACGGAATAATTATTTGATTGTAAAAAAATTCATTCAGCTCTCATGGAACCTGATCACATTTCGAAACGGTATCGAAGAAGTCTTCAAGAATCCAAGAGTCAGTCGAGGAATAAACGTGAAGCCCCATACACAATATATCCGGAAATTCTTGTAATTGTCGACTATGATGGATATCGATTGCATGGCGGCGATAATTTACAAATAAAACGGTATTTTGTATCATTTTGGAACGGAGTCGATTTGAGATATAAATTATTGAAAGGACCAAAGATTCGTATATCAATTGCTGGAATTATTATAAGTCGGGTTGGTTGTTTCTGGTAACAATTTGACATGCTGTTATGGCTGTTATTAAATGTTTAGGGACGAGATGCAACACCATATTTGGAACGGAATCGTGTCGGTAGGGATGCCATTGATTCAGCGGCGGCATTAACAGACATGGGAAAATATTTGTTCAGAGAACGAAGACTTCCTGTATATGATATTGCTGTTGCTATTACAAAGTAAGTAAAAAATGTTTCCTATTTTACTTAAATAGGAAATAACATACTATATATATTTCGTTTTTAATAATATATAACCATGTATGTGTAGAGAAAGTTCCATTGTGTGATGTTTCTTCTAATTTTTATTAAAAGCTGTTTCAGAGTTTTTTTCAGCACATCAACACACGTTCATTATTTATTTAATTTTTGTTATAAAAACATACTTCATCATGTTTTTTACTAATTCTTCCTTATAATATTTAGATACGATATGTGTCGACGAAGAAAAGGTGGACGATGCACTAAAGGAACAGCCGGTAATTTTCAGTTCCTCCTAACATCATAACTTTTTTTTACAATAATAATATTGTTATTAATTTAATTGTGTACATAGTATACCAAGCTGATTATCTACTAACTGGATTCAGAAAATAATATAAATGTTGATAAACAAAGCTTAATTTAAAAGCCAACAACTTTCAAATAATAAAACTAAACCGATTTTTCTAACCAACAGCTTTTTGGGTATTTCCAAACGAGACAATTTTCATAAAACAGCAATAATATTTTATATAATGTGTTTGAATATTAATTTTGTGCTCTTATATAGGATACAAGCCGGATTATATTAATTTTGTTAAATTCCATATTTAACAGGGGTTTTAACATTAAAATAGGCATTTAGTCCCGATTGACCGGGTGTATTTTTTACAGACTAGACATGTGCAGGAGATCGTATCCCAATGATGTATGCAATCGTGGTACTGCAGGTACGATAATTAAATCCAAAAGACAAAAATTTATTCGAAATTGTTCGATCGCACATCTGTTTTATATTCTCCAAGTTATTTTCCAAAAACTCTTTTATCGTTTCTTCACTATTTACCGTAGTATTATTTATATTTTGTTACTGTTTTCATATTAAATGTAGTATCTGCATATAAAAATTGTTCGCACACATATTTCCTGTAATTAAATCATTCCTATTATAGAATCATTTCTAATCGTTTCATGACATAAAAGTTTATAGAAACCAATTAATTAATTTCAGTATGATATTTTATAATTTTCTAAATTATATTACCTAGTTATGTGTCTATTGACGTAATAATTTACTGCCATTATGTTAATTAACATATAAGATTTGTTATTAATATCTGTATCATATTTCACTCAATCAATCAATCATAATCAATTTAAAAACTTGTTTTTGATAATTATGTAGTGCAAAATTCTTTACAAAATGTACCAAAATCATTGTAACTCCTTCAATGCACATTCGTCGTTAATATACCATTATTTTTCCAAATAAAAACGCTTTTTAACTTGCTTGGGTCTAATACAGCATGCTGTTTTATTTAATTCTTCAGCAATCGAGTACAGTAATGGGTAAAAGGGCTTTAATTAATTCTAGGGTGATGGATTGACAATAACAGAAAACAAAAACCATATTGACTAATATTGTAAAAACGTATTTTATCAGGATTTGCGTACGTTGGTGGTGCGTGTGTTGTAAATAAACGTTTAGAAAAAGTGAATTCAGTGGCCATAATTGAAGATACTGGTGGTTTTAGTGGTATTATTGTAGCTGCCCATGAAGTTGGACATTTGTAAGACGTCAATATACAGTTTTATAAATATTTTTAAAAAAAACATCGTGATTATTAGATTGGGGGCTGTGCACGATGGCAGTCCACCACCATCCTATTTAGGTGGGCCAGGTGCAGAGAAATGCCAATGGACTGATGGCTTCATTATGAGCGATTTGAGGCACACTGAAAGGGGCTTTCGATGGTCATCTTGTAGTGTAGCCAGTTTTCATCATTTCTTAAAGTATACATTGGAAAATTAACTTAAAAATTAATTATATATTTGTTTTTTTGATTCAGTGGTGATACAGCTACTTGTTTATATAATGCACCCCATGAAGACGATAGTTTACCCCGCGTTTTACCAGGGAAATTACTATCATTAGATGCACAATGTAGACGTGATCGAGGCACGAGTGCCTGTTTTGTAAGTTTCCATTTCAATATACAAACAAACTGGTTTTATATTATTTTGTATGGTGGAATTTTAGAAAGATGATCGAGTTTGTGCACAATTATTTTGTTTCGATGCTGGCAGTGGCTACTGTGTAGCTTATAGGCCGGCTGCAGAAGGATCTCCATGTGGTGATGGACAAGTAATAAAATCGATATTTTTTACATTTCCTTTTAAAATGATTTTTTTAATCTAGTACTGCCTGAATGGTAGATGTGTGGCTGAACACGAAAATATAATACCTGATTACACACAACATACACCCTCATTTATTCGAGGGAATGGCAATCAGGGTCGTCCATTGTAAGTAAAAAAACGCTGGTTACCAATAACTAACAATAAAAACATTCCTATTGCACTATGGCTAATTTATATGCACTGTTTAATATTTCGCACATAGGTTCCATGATGAGGAAGAAGTCTATTATCAAACACCAGAAGTAAATAATTATTACAATGACTATACAACACAATCACCATACAATCAATATAATAATAAATATTACTATCAAAATGAAAACCAATATTACAACCAAGATTATTATACAACAACAACCACAACATCAACAACAACAAAACAATCTCCATATTACACAACAAAGTCTTTTTCCTTTAAACCATTATTGAAATTTTTTACTACAACAAAGTCTCCGTACGATTTTAAAAATTTCGGTAAACAATCAACGATTAGTCAATTGCCAATTAGTACAACAACAACAACAACGGGTGCATTTAATTTCTTTAATTTTAAACGACAAACAACAACGAAAAGTCCATACGATTTCGCGAATTTCGGTAAATCTACATCCAGTCCGTATAATAGTAAAAATTATAATGAAAATATAAATAATAATTACTTGAAACGGTCTTATAATACTGCCAGTTATTATAGTGATAGTAGTAATTTAAGAAATACAACCATTCTAAACAATGGGAGACTTAGATAGGGTAGGTAATTTATGAAAAAAAGTGAAGAAAAAGCATGCAAGTCTCTCTTTATAACAAAAGTAGTACTTTTAACTGAATCCATACATTATATTTTCAATTTCAGGCATGCTATTATAAAGAAAGAACCATTTACTGGCAAACCAAATACTTGGACAATGATTGCATGAATTTATTTTTTGTTCTGTTACTAGCACTATAAAAAGTCTTAAGTAAAAAAATTACATAATCTCTACATTTCATATAATAAAATACATACTGACAAAGCGACACATTTTTTTTACTGTTTAATTTCTTCATAATCTAAATTACGACTGCATACAGCCATCGTTTTAATTTATTCTTTATGCTATTTCTCTAATTAAGAATGTTGTTATTCTAATTGTTCATTTGCATTTTTTTATGTAACTTCTTATTAGTGAAATCACTTCATTATTTGTCGTACAATTACGATAAATCCATTTATACTTGTTTTTATTTCTAATTATTGTGTAATTTCACTGCTACAAATCGTTAATTAAGTATTTAATTTCTGTTACAGCTGATGTTATACATCAATGAACTAATTAATCATCACCAGGAAAGCTGATTAAATCAGTGCATGCAATCAACGAATTAGTATGGTTGTGATTTGAGATTATTTTTTTTTCTAATTGGACAATAAGAGTGATATTGAGTGAATTTGAACAATGAATGTGTAAATACGAAATAATTCTGTTTTATTATTTTTTCATTATAAATTTTCTTTAGTTGTATATAATAGTATTTACGAAATAAGTTTACTGCCAACAAGTTAAAAACTTTTTAAATTAAATTATATTCTTTTCTAACTATTTCCAATTGATTTTTTTTAATTTATACTCGTATATATAGAAATATACTGAACGTTTATAGTGCAATTTATTTTATTTTTGTAAATGTTTGTTTTTGCTAATTTATCCCAGTAAAATTTTAGTAATAAGTTCCTAAAATATGTTTTGTATTATTTAAGAATAGAAAATATTGTACTTTTTTTGTTCAAGTGTGTTTGTGCGAATAAAAAAACAAATATGTGTATTTTTCATATACTAAGGAATAAAACAAATTAAATTTCATTAAACCTTATATATTTTATCCTTAAGTAAAACAATATAAACTAAACAAAAAAAAAATATAACAATTAAAGAATACATTCTTAAATATTTCAACAGTTTTGTACATTAAAAAAGGTATTAGTCACAATTTTAAAAGAATCCTTGTATCAAAAATATATAAACAGTTGGAAGATTTTCCATACAATACTAAAAAGGAAACTTACTAGCACATCTTTGTGTGGAAGTCAAAAATGAATAATTTGGCTGAATATTTAGGAGGATCGAACACCCCCTGTTAAACCGCTGGCTTTTAATGCGATCCTTGTTATCATACCAACTGATAATAAGCACACAACTCCAGCAGGCATTATTTTGCCAGAATTATAAAACCGATAGCCCATTATGCCAGCCAAAATGGAACTAGTGGCCAATTGGAAAGAATAGTTCGATGGATCCTGGCTTACTTGGAAAGCTCCATACGCCAAAGCTCCACCAAACACTAGACCAGCAGCCAAAGAAGGCACAGAACCTACAATTACATGGCGATATTCAGATAAATGAAAAAATTGTTTAGTCACTGTACAAGTACATGAACAATTATTATTATAATTACCTGCTTTGTAATAACCGAGAATTCCACCCGCTGCAACTGCACCAGCATACAGGAAACCAGGAAGATCAAATGGCATTGTTAAAAATGATTTCAAAAAATATTACTTTAGGAAATTAGTTTCAGCGAATAAACTGACTGGCAGTGAGTAAGCCAGATAAGACCTTTTTAATAATAAACACAGCCTTGAAAAATAGATACGGTACGTAATGAAGCTTACTATTATACAACCAAGAATACCGTAGAGATAATCAATCCTTATCTGTATTAAAATAAGTAAAATAATTCCATAAAATGTATTATTAGAACAAAAAAATGTATATAAACAATATTTGTTAGTGTTTTCGAGTGGAACTCTATGAAAACCTTTGAAAATTTAAGATTCTAGAAACTTTTCATGTTTCATCTAGTTATAATGGCGTTACTTGCGTTGCTTACTTTAGTTTATTTCAAAATGAAAGTTGTTTGGCTTTTTTGAAAATCAAATTGAAAACTATTTTTAACTAATGTTAGTTATGAATTTTATAATTAACGAATAAAGAATACATATATAAATTTATGGTGTCAAAAGTGTAACTATTTATTACAATATAAATAGCCCATAAATCTGTGATAAATAAAACATTTTTGTAAGTATATTTATCGTAAATAAAAGCCTCAACTCATCAATTTGAAGTTTCAACTGATCTTTATTATTTTTAGCGTTGATTTCAATGAAATTTGCTGTTGTATTGTAGTATTGCGCAATCTTGTGCATGACGATTACATATTTACAGAATTATTTAAGGTTATGCAAGTCATTTAATTTCAAACGTGGTGCTGCAAGAACCCTAAGACTTTGTGAAGTAAATTTTATAAAATACTTAACGAAAATGGCAAATACATTATTCGATAATGTTGGCGAAATTGTTGTGAATACAGGAAATATACTGTCACTGAATGATATTACGAAAAAGTCCGGCCAAAACACCACAGAAGAGGTATAATGCAATAATTTTAAGTATTTCATAAGTTGTTAGATTATGGCTTTATTTTTAGTTGGTAGATGCTATTAATATTACAATACGACAATTTACAAATGGGGCTGCTCTGCCACCAGAACCCGATCAGAAATTGCAGGTCAGTCGACCAAATGACGACCTACAGACGAAAATGCTGGAAAACGATTTAAACGATTTGAAAATTGGTTTAAAAATTTTCCTAAATAGTGATAATAAAAGTTTGCTGAATGAGGCTGTTGATAATGCTTTTCGTACATTAAATATTGAAAGTATTAATGATGTTATAATTGCATACAAACACAATAACGACGAATCGAAATATTTGAATGAAATCATCGATATATGGAAGAATTTAGAACAATATAACAAGGATGGGAAAATTAAACAATTAGGTATTGCTGACATAGAAGAAAATCAATTTCGTTCGTTATATGATAGTACTGAAATTAAGCCCAGTATTATACAAATAAATTTAGCCACTTGTTGTGTAGTTCCACCCACATTGCAAGCATTTTGCAAAGAGAAAGAAGTGAAACTTTTAACACACAGCGATCCCACTGGTTAGTCATAATTACTACGCATTTTTTAGTTATCTTATCTCATTATGTTTGTTTAATAAATCTCATATGTAATTTTGTTTTAGATATTTTGCCAGCCACTTCAATCCAATCCGTATTTAACAAACCATTTTCGTTGCAATGGGCTTCAAGATTCCTCATTCACATCAAAGCCAGAGGCGTACTTACCACAAAAGGTTACTTGTTAAGTTTGACGAGTAATTAATGCACATTTTTATGCACAATTGAACACTTTAGTTGCATTTAACTTAAATAAATTGTTTTTGCTTATAGCCCAGTATTTAACTATTGTTTTTATATTATTTTTGTATTATTGTCAACATTCCTGTATGTTTATACATATGTGTTTTTAAAGAAATATATTGGTATTTTTAAGACTGTTTGATTCATTTGTACATTTCCATTCTGTTTTACGAAAACGCATAAAAATAGTTATTAAATGACGAAGAACAAAAATTTCCATGATGGCATTTGTCAATAAATTCACCATGTATTGCCAATTTAAATTTGAATATATTAACCATCTTCTTCTAAACGGCTACTGCATCTAGCAGCTGGCCAAGAAGACCAGTCAGTGTACAACGAAGAGATAGTGGTGCTCGCACGTGACAGGCATAAGTTAGACGGGCGACCGCGGCATTCCGCAGTACTGGCTGTCAGTGGTTCCTTTGTAAAGCCGCTCTTTTCTAGACGACGACACCACCACATACTATTATACTATGCCTTTATTTCACCATCCTCTTGTACCTTTTGCAAAACTTCTACCTCACTTTGGACAGTTTTCTTATTCTATTGTAAATTGTACATAAAGTAAAACTTGTATATGTAGATAGGATTAGATTACTTGCGAGTTTTATATTCAACAAAAAGATGTCGGATTTTGTGTTACCACTTGTGCAGTTAATTAATTGGTCTGATTACATTTTACACTTGGGTATTCTAGTAATCTGTACATGGGTTCGTTTTGTTCTGTGTCGACGGTGTGCGTTTATTCAAGATTAATTAGGTGGAATGCTAATTATGGCGAAGGCGCCGGATGCACTACTTGAACTTTTTTGTCCAATTTCTCTAATATTTGTAATTTTGTATACATGTTTAAAATAAAACAGCTTATATTTGAATTTGAATTGCCATTTTGGAATTTGATTAGTTTGTTGATGTTTATTTTGTGTTTTTCTAAAAATCTGTACACAAAACCGGAAACGCATCAGAATATACGACCTTTCGAAATGCATTTAATTAATAAAAGATGAAAAGCGCTACCGCCTGATTAGAAATTCCCGATAAAACATGTAATCTATTCCAAATAAGTAAAATCCAGAAGAATATTCACTAATTTGACAAAATAAAACCGCACACCAATCCGAAAAACAAAAGATTCCTTAATTGTTGTTCGATTCTCATTGATAAAATCGCAATATGATCGTGACCACTAAATCTCTGTGTGGCGGTCCAGCAGCAGCAGCAGCAGCAACAGTCAGCAATCGACCTCATTAAATAATCTTAGAAAGATCCACAGAAGAATACACTGCAGAGCAGTGAACGAAGAAAAAACGGAAAAAAAACCGTCGTATAAAAAATAAATATATGTATATACGAAAAATACATTGACATAGTCAACGTTTAAAGAGTAACCTAAATCACTTCCTTCGAACAGTTGGCAAAGAAGCATATAACAGCCAGCAGCAGCAGCAACCTCTCAGCCAAACAGCCAAGAAGGTTTCCGTCGCGGTTCAGACATCCATAACTCAAGGGACACAAGCAAAAATCTCCGAACAAAAACGCTATATACGCGAAACAAAAAAGCACAGGCAGCTCGCTACAAACGAGGGATATAAACAATTGTCGGGGTATAAGCAACGTGCACTTTAAAGCACACAACACCGGCATCTTTGATTCTAGATTTGCATAGCAGGCTCTGATATGGAAATGTTCTTGTTCGTTGTTGCAATGTTTCTTTAGATGACTGTACATTTATATATATACACATATTTATACACACATTTTACTGTTGAGTAGTGGACACAGCTTGGCCTGTGTGTGTGTGTGTGTGTGTGTTTTCCTTCTTCTATTTTGTTGCAGTAGCCGATGCTGAGACCGCTTTTCGGCATACACTATATATGTTATGTCAACTTGATTTTTGCAATTCTCTCTTTACCAGCCGTACATTGGCGATGTAAAGCGGATTTTCTTTTATTATATTCCTTATAGAATATTTTCGACATTTTCAAATGCATGCTGATGGTGGTGTTCGTTTTGAGTGTGTGTGATTCACACTTATTATATTTTTTAACTGTTTCTTCAATCAAATTATATGCAACATGAAGAAAAATAGAATCTTTGGAATAGTTTTTATGCAAATTAGTTCATTAGGTGGTTATTAAAATTCTATTTAAAAATTACAATGGATAACGATGTAGGAAATTTTCAACCGTTTTACGAGATTTTGTACTGTATATGCTTTTCTCTTTTATGCATATTATAATAAACCATAAAGTTAGGTTTGCAGAATATTGATTTATCGATGAATTTACATATTGTAGGTATGTCTCAAAGAAATATTTGGAAGCAAAATGTCGCTTGCCTAAATTATTAGACGACCATTCAAAATGCTTTAGTCTTTATATATATATGTAGATTAATAAATATATATGGATGTACATATATCGTAATCGTATATGTATATGTGCACTCTTTCAAAATTCAGATGCTTTAAACTTTGCTTTGAAACTATAATATTTTGTTATAATATAACATATGTATGTGTATTTTGATAATTTAAAAACAAAATAGGTAATTAAGGAATATTTATAAATAATGGCAAAATATGAAAGTAATTAAAGTTTGAGAATTATTATAAATCAAAAAAGTTTTATTACAAAAAAACAAGCTTTGGAAAGTTTAAAACGATGACAAGAGCAGCTTTTATAAAAAACTACTTATTTTGTACAAATATTACAAATTGTTTTTTCATCTTTGTTAATTTAGTTGTATTATGGCATTTATGTGTATTAAAAATTAAAACACTTTTCTAATTTACAATTTTATTCATTTTTATTCCATCTTTATACACGTCATCAACTTTGTTCAATTTCTCAGCAGATTTTTTCTTAAATCCTCCATAAATAAAGAATAGTCTGTACAAACTAGCAGTATAAAGTCACGCGTTTTATGTAGAATTACGAGATTAGAATTTTTTTTTAACTAGGTCTGATTAGATGAATTCACAACAGTTTTAATGAACATAAATATTTACATTTTTACGAAAACAAGAGTGAGAAATATCTAAAATTGTGTATAGTTTTACAATGATTTAAATATTACAAGAGAAAAATTCTTTGCATCTGCAGCAAGAATTGCATCTTTCCAAAAATTTAATTAATTAAATCCTTTGCGAAAAAATAATAAATCACATATTGTTCCAAAACAAAAAAAAAGTAGCAAAACAAAACAATTACCCAACCGTATTACGTAAACAAGAAAATAATAACATATAAACTCAAAAAAAAACATTTTTGGGGACTAAGAAAAAGTAGAGAAATAATATTCGAAAC
Organism: Oryzaephilus surinamensis; assembly: GCA_004796505.1. NCBI lineage: Eukaryota > Metazoa > Arthropoda > Insecta > Coleoptera > Silvanidae > Oryzaephilus > Oryzaephilus surinamensis. The sequence continues at coordinate 65,687 of SSSI01007527.1, read as the reverse complement.
GTGAGAAAATTGTTTACATATAATAAAATCCACTTAATTTGTTAAAATACATTAAATAACCAAAGTTCGCATAAAAAACACTTTATATGTTGGCATAGCTGTCAGGACAGTTTGTTTATTGGAAGCACTGTGTTCAATATATGGCCTTGTTGTGACTGTATAGTGCCGACTAAATATATATACGGTCCCTGTTTTAGATAATAACGTTCAAGAAGTACGACTTTGGCTTCTTGTCGCAACTTCTCTATACGTTCTTCTTATTTTCTATACACACATATATATATCTATAAGCTGGCTGTGCCAGCCACAGCAGCAGCAGCTGAGTGGCCAAGAGATATCGGTCTCTTCTCTCTGTAGAAGGAAGCGGTAGCCTTTTCTTAAAAGAGAGCTTTTCGCTCTCTTATACGCAACGTTTATAGTGGATGGTTTTCTTTTATATGGTATATACGGCAAGACCTCCGACTAAGATAATCTCACAATCATTAACTCTCCTCCTCTGTATTATACGTGGTGACAAGAAAAAATAAAAAATACATAAAAAATTCTAGCATACTGTCTTATACATTCACATATTATGTACTAAATGTACTGTTATTGGATGGATGCTTGTAAATGGCACTTAAATGTCTATAAACGATATACAGGGTGTTTCATAATATGTGAGCAAAAATGAATATTTTGAATAGAGTGATTCTAACGCTGATTCTAAGAAAAAACATTCCTGTATTAACATGGGTCCGCAAACCCACCATTGTTGAGAATCGAGATACACAGAGTGATACAAATTTTTAATTTGTATAGTTTTTTAATAATTTCTCGAAAACTATTCTAGATAGAAAACTTAAATTTTGTTTAATAATAGCTACTTTCTAAGCTCAAATACAATTTTTTTTTCATAGGTATACCAATGACGTAATTTATGGAGCTGCATGGGATATATTCCCCCTTAATTTCTACGCCACTGAGAAAATTGGTATTTTAGAGCACTATTTAAATCGGCAACATTTTCCCTACAAAAAAGTATTCTTGGAGAATAACCATAAAGTGAACCCTTCTTGAGGAAAATTGCATTTTATGAAAGAACATGATAAAAATATTAACATGATCAAAAATAATTTATAAGTAATTTACAAAATCATTTTTTCCGTGTTTTTCATCATATAATGCCATTTTTCTGGAAAATGGTTCACTTTAGAGTTTTTAGATCAAGAATATTTTTTTGTCTAAAAAATGCTGGCGATTCAAATAGTTCTTTTGAATGTAAATTTTCTCAGTGGCGTAGAAATTAATTGGGGTATATATCCTACATAGCCCCATAAACCACACCACTGGTAGAAAAAAAAAAGAATTATAGCTTAAAAATTAATATCAAATGTTTTTGAAATATTGTCAAAAAAACTACAAAAAAAAATTTATCACCCTGTATGTCGATAATGGTGGGTTTGCGAACCCATGTTAATACGAACGTTTTTTCTTATAATCAGCCATAGAATCACCCCCCTTCATTTTTGGCCACATATTATAAAACACCCTGTATATATAATTAAATTTGTTCTTGTTCGCCGATTTTATATGCATTTTATCAAAGTTTTGTAGTTGCCCCGATATCAATATTAAATAAATAAGTATTTGCTGTCTTTTTATCATTTAATTGCTTATAGTAAGTGAACAAGTTTTGCACTTAACTAAATAAAATGAAATCTAATAAATCTTGATGAGAGAAAAACAAAAATGGAAACTTTGAGCCAAATCCTGTTTATCAATTTTTCATTTTTGAATATCTCTAAATTTAACACACCGGCATCGTCGGCACGTTTTATACTGTATTATCTTGTCTTTTAACATGTTATTCGTTTACAGATAACAACAATAGATGTTTGTCGCTAAAATGTTTATTATTAATATATATAAATATTAATTAATATTCTGGTGAGCGAATTAACAAAGTATTCAGGCAGTGTGCCATGTCTGGCACGTGCTCAGATATAAAGTGTGTTGTTGTGTGGTTGAATGTGTTTAATGTTTGATCAAGCCTTGCCCTCAACATTTTTAATAATCATTTTTAAAAGCAGTCATCGACCATGAATTGAAACCAAAGAGACAAACAAACAACCAGGTAGGTCCCAATGACTCAATCATCATATTTTCATATATTTTTATACATAAAGATGCATATCCGCTTTGTAAAATTGTTACAAGAATGGACTTCGATTCAATAATATGTTAATATTGTTAGAATTTTTTGTGCGAAAGTTTACCGCAAAATGTGACGGTTATTGATGAACACTCATCAACAATTACAACATATAAAAATTCATTTTTATGTCCCTTCATCCATATTGGTAGCATATTTTTTGCACATTTTTCTATTATAATCAAATTAATTCGTTGGCAAACGAACAAGTGTGTGCGTTTTATAAATAAACATTTTTTTTTCTAATTTTCGTTTTAACCATGCATGCACGCGCCCAGACAAACAAATTTATAAATAACAAGAAACAAAATTTATATATATACAGAATTTTAAATACACACATCACAAAAAACTACCTGTTCTTCAAATTGTTTGTTAATTTTAACTGTTTCTGTTCAAATACAATATACTTGATCACATTATTGACGATAATAGTTGATTTTATAGTTTAGTCAAGTAATTTGGGTACATATAAAACTTATATGTGTATATATATTGCATACATAATCAAATATATCTTCATTACAAAGAAATGTGAATCACCTTTTTACAAGATTAATGTTTATTCTAGCTATTTCTTGCATATACAATTTTCCAACTAACATAACATTGTTCCACAGAGACCACGTGTTAAATGTACTGTTTTTTTTTCGTGTCTTTTCGTTCTTGTATACCTGAGGATTTACCTAATGCATATAAATACTGTTCGAACCGTGTTCAGCATAGTAGCTGGTTACATTATATAGTTAAATGTATTTTGAAATACAAGAAAAAATTTTGACAAAACAAATATTTGCACTTAAAACCAATTTACGGTACCAAATTTTTACATTTCACTCGTCTAATACGAGTATGTTGTGGGTGGTAACTCTGAAATTAGTTTATGCTAATTTTATTAGAAAGTACTATTTAAACATTTGCGAAAAGTTGATGGGGACAAGGTCGTAAAAACCAGAATAAAGTGTTCGTTTTTTTTGTATTAAAAATGAAAAGAGGATAAATTACAACAATTACAAGAGTGACATATTTAAAATTTGACAAATCAACTTATATATTGATTTTTAGATAAAATCATGTCACATAATTCCTAAACAGACTCCTACTGTTTGACAAATGGAAATCTCGAAAACTTATTATGAGTTGTGTTGGTGGGAAAAAACCCCAACAACACCAACAACAAACGAATTCAATTGAAATTTTACGTATTTCGTCAATAGATACGAATTTCTGCATAATTTACATGGCGCAGTCGTTTGTAATCAAGCATCAATTTGATTACAAATACGAGACTAATTGAACATTACATAAAAATCGTATGTACTCAAGCCAATACCATCGTCCACCCACTATAATAAAGTTTAAGTAAAGCAACGAGCTTATAATATTGAAAAGGAAAAAAGTTTTTCAATAAACTAGAAAAAAAATCCGAAGAAAAAACTATAGAACGTTATCGCTACGCTGACTTTATATACATATATAGGTATATATCTGCATGCTTTAATATATCTGATCGAATACTAAATAATTATCTGGTATTTAAAAGTGTGCTAATAATAAAAATCCTATCCGAAGCCACTCCTCTTGTGAGATAATGTTTTCTCTAATAACTATAATCATGTAGGTAAATATATAATCAATTTGTTGTTAAGGTCTGCTTAAACACCCACACACATAGACTGTGTTGTATATAAAATTTATACATATATATAATGTTTACTATGTTGTACATTTTATTATGTATAAAAAATGACTATTTCCACATGATTTCATTAATGGTGCACATGAAAAACGATTTATAATGGTTACAGAAAAAAATTGTTAAAGAAATTGCATTTCAATGTTATTTTAAAGGGCTTGGAATATAATATACGTACATATATGTATGTATAATTTCTTGAAAAAATTTACCGTTATATTTTAATTTACTTGTATATGTATTAAAATTCAATTGTTAATCAATTCTTTTTCAATAAATGTGTATAAAAAACTGAAATTTTATTTAAAATGACAAGAAACTTTCGTAGAATTTAGATTAAAATTGTAATAATCGTCATAAAACCGTATCAAGCGATGCAATTTTAATACAATGCAAAATTTCCTGAACTTTTATGTATAAATGATTGTAAACGAAAACAATATCCCAAACCCAAAACCAAGCCCTTGCAATAATTCATTTTGCATTTTAAATCCGCTTCGACATATTTTTGTGTCCTACATTTTTATTTTTTGAATTAATAAAAAAATTAAGTACAGTGGATTGACATTGACACAACAACAAACAATTTCTGTATGTTTTTATTGAAAAATTGTATAATGTATTATACATAAATCATTTTATAATAATGAAAAATATAAAAGAAATATTTATTATCAATAAAGTACACATTTTAAGTACACCAACGCAAGCTATATTATAATAATATATTACAGATCATGATTTAATAAAATTATAGTAATTAAGCTTGTGGATAATATTTGCAGTGTAATATTAAATATTGAAGATTATCGTGTGGGTAATAATAATGTTTGAACCCATTAAATTTCATAAGTAAATCCAACAACGATCTTGATGCACGACATAAATATTTCTATATCTTAAGTTCAAATCTATATGGTAAAATTAAACTAACGAAATGGTCAGTAAATTGGCTAGTTTTAAATTTCGATAATATAATAATCATCATATCATACTATCAGATTGTAACTTAATTAAATTATTTATTGAGGAAGTAAATTTTGATTTAAAAAAGAAAGAAAATACGGTTTCGTAAAATTATGCAAAACGTATTCACATTTTTTAAGTGTGGTTTAATTTATGTTGCATTGTACTCCTTTTTCTTTATATGTGGATCTATGGAAAGATTGTAATATGATGGAACTGGATCAGAATATTTATAGAAAAAGTGGATATTATTTAAAAACATGACAGTTCATATAATAAACAACAATTACTTATTTAATTAAGCAAAGACAAAGATGTTTATCTGCAGAAAACAATGCAGATATTTCACTGTTGCTTAGTTATGGTAATGTGTAAAAACTATAGGATACGCTAAATTTATATGTATACAAGACTTATGGTTTTGTGTGAAAATTAAAAAGCGGAAAATTAATAAACTATTAAAACTTCGTTGGCGAGAAACTTTTCACCAACATTTAAACATAATGAAAGTGTTTTCTAACGAGTATGAAATTGCGTCCCTGAAAAGCTTTTATATGGTTTGTAAAGTAAATTGTGCCACATTGCCCACGACTACCCTATAACAATACGTTTAAATTGAAAAAAAAATAAAGCGAAGATTTCAGTTTACAATTTTATTTCTCAATCAATTTTTAAATAATTAATTAAAATTAATTTGTGAATTACTATACGTTTTCCCCAGTTTACCCTGTTTACTAACTATTTGAATTTGAAGATTTTTCTTTAAAACTAAATTTAATTTCAAACTTGAAGAAAAATAAAATAAACATTTAGTTTACAATTGTATTAATTAACTTTGAGTAATCTTAAAAATTTTACACATTTCCCCATTTTACCCTACTTAGGACCTAAATGAAGCAATTCCGTTTGAAGAATTCTTTCCAGAAACAACATTTGTGAAACTTTTCGACTTTTTCTCTACAAAGTGAAGGTGTGCTATAAAATTTCATGTACCGAATGTTAATTAGTCGGTTGTGCAGTGACCCGCTACAAGAGATGGTACAAAGAAGACGGCAATCGTACACATACACATATATACCCTCCTGTAACAGCGGGTTATCGCGGCACATCTACAAACGGCGCTCATCTAACCGGAACCGGAAACAGTCCAGCTACACAAGTGTTACTCTCTTTACGCTTCCGACCCATCCTATACACCAAGTTGACCAACTTATCCATACCATGGCATTAGTATTATTGCTAAATAAACGTAAAATATAGCCCGCGTTGTTTTTTTTCTTCGCTAAACTAATCATGTATGCCCTATTAATTAACTTTCACGCCATTGCAATTAAATTAGATGGAAATATGTAAGGTTTTTATTTAATTTATTCGTTTTTGTGTGTTGAAAATATGCTAATAATTTAGGAAAAATTCAAATCAGTTCAGAAATGAGATGAACTTTCTGATGGTAGATGGCTTACTCATGCAACTAATGTGTTAATAATTATAAAGTAGTACATTTTTATATTAATTACAAAGCTACTTCCGTTGTTTTAGTTCTCATGGTAGATTTTAACATTTTCTTTTAAACAATAAGAAATACTTACGTAAATGAAACAAGGACTATATATAAATATATATTTTTTTATTCGTCAACAACGTGTATATATGTATATGTAAAAAATTGTTGCTAAAGAATATATGTTAATTTATTTTGTAACTTACAGTTAGCTTATAACATTTGACCTCAAGTTAATTATATTATTTATTTTGTAATAAAGTTGAAAAAAACCCGAATAATAGACAAAAAGTTCTTATTATACAAAATATACAATTTATTACGAAGTAAAATTAATAAAAATTTATGTTATTATGAAAATTCTACAAAAAAAGCTTTATATTATCATCAATTCTTTACTTTTGTACAAATGTCTCAAATGTGAGCTTTAAAATTTAATAATTAAGTATAAAATACAACTAGATAATTAAAATTAAACTACATTTTTATAAAAATTCGTTCAAAAGTATGAGTAAACAATTGCCCACTAAATAAGTGTAAATTTAATGTGAGATTTTTTTGTATTTGTTTGCAAAATTTTGTGAGAATGTTTTGACTTCTCTACTGGGTCACCTAGAAAAGCTTTTTTAGTATCCAAATTCGTCAGTTAATTAAGACAATTTGAAATTTTTAATGCTGTAAAAGTATTCCACGAATTTCAAATTTTCTACACCACATTTTGCTTATTCAACAATCATAAAATACGATAAAGCTTCACAGTTTTTCCACAAATACAGGATATACGTATCAATTTGTAAGATTATGATATTAAAAGCTAATTTATTATCACAACAAACATATATAATATACAATTACATGAAAAAGGATTAAAAAAACAACTTATTCCACATTCGTTCTTCACGGTTCAAAGCTTCGTATATACTTTTTACTACTAATTAAATAAACAACAGAATCAAACAGAAATCAACAATTTAAACTGAAGTCTTCAGTTATCCTTTTCATGCGAGTGTATTGGGGCTGAAAATTGACATCAACCACCACCGTCGCCTCCAAGAAAAACGACAAGACAGTGTGACGCCTACAATTAAATGCAACAAGAAGGTTAAAACCCCCTTATTGCACCTGTTCCGTGACGTCAAAGTTAACTTCCTGTTCTCACGAGATTTCATCGCGCCGAAATAATTACATCCGAGCGGACATCGCACTCTTTCCTTCACTACACACATATATACATCCCATAATAAACACTTATCGTATAATATTTATACACCAGTAAACACAAGGTACATAATGAGGGTGGTAATAATAGTTAAGATGAGTTTCCATATCTACATCCTAAAATTTTTTATACAGGAATTTGTGTCTAGTATATGGTTCACATTTTATCTGTATTTTTAGGAATTTGTGAGGAAATATTCATTCGACTGACTGTATCAGTAAAAAGGCTTCTGATTCTGTTTGTATCAAGATATAGATACGTAAAAATTTTCTACAATTATGACCCAGTTAATTGCAGTACAATTAAAAAGAAATTCTTTGTTACTGTTTTTAATTTCAGCTTTGAGATATAATAAGAAAAGGAGTAGTAGTATAGTTAGAATGCATGCATAATATTCTACACATTTGTGAATATATGTATAAGACCGGGGTTCAAAATCTCCTTGAGCACAATAATAATAATCGTAAAATTTCCGCACTTGCCATGGGAGAATATAAAGTGTGGGAGCCTTTGTTTTGATGGAATACAAGGTTACTTCGTCTAGTAACAGTTACCAGACCTAGGAAGGAACTTCGTCTTAATTTGCAATTAACTAAGTTTGAAAAAAGTTCACACATATTTAATATGTAACTGTATATAGCAGGAATTATACATACGCACATATTCTCGTCTTATATCTTCCCTATCTCCTTTATATCTATAATTACAATACTGATAAACGTGAAATAAATATACTGTATTATTCGATTTAAATCCATTTGAGTGTAGGAGGTTTACATCGTAAACTTTCAGAAATTTATGTGATGATTATTACAAGTTTAATCATTTCTTCATAATATAGTATATTTTAGTGATTTTATAATAATATAGAAAACGATTTGTTAACAAAATATTGCTTCATAATATATAATTATTGTACTGCTTAAAAATACACAAAGTCATCTGAATTAAGTAAGCAAATTCTATTTAAAATATTTGCTTTGTGACGAAATATGCAACATTATCGAAAGACAGTTGCGACATTTTGTTGTACGAAAGCTTTTTAATAAAGCTCCTCCAACTGAATAGAATTAACTTGATATTTTCTATATTGTCGACAAGGTAGATGTACTTGTGTCGTGCTTTGAACCATTTTCCAACCAACAAACAACAAAATAAATTATACCCTAATTTATATTACAATTTAACATACGAATTAATGTATATCGTATGATGACACTATAGCATATGATTGATATTTGACCCGACTTCCTTTGACCTCTGTCGTCATATCCTGTAAAATAGTCTTACTGGCTAATCATAGTTCTTGTACAAGTTAACTCATCCATATTCAAAATACATTAAATATGTTAATTAAATTAAATATTATAAATACTCGAAAAGAAAAACAACAATATATATGTTGCAAATTTAAGCGCCTATAAAATTTGTCCATTAAATTAAATATTCAACCTGGAAGATGGCAATTTATGGGTTGTTCTAAGAAGGTAGAAAGAAGCCCAAAAAAAAATTAAATACTATCGATATTTCAATTAGATATGGGTGGAAAATTTACTTAATAATTCCTGTTTATTTAAACTCGATGGAATAAATTAAATGGACATTGTAACATGTAAAATGACATTTACATTTACTTAAAAAGTGAAAACACACTATTGATTTCAATTAAATTAAATTGTTATAACATCAGACGTAACACTATGGAAAATTCAAACTAATTAGAAATGGAAAAAATCACTTGGTGTGTATGTAATTAAATAAATAAAAAGTGACAAAATGCATCAATGTCGTGTTTTCACTTTTTAGCTGAAAAAAGTAACGATGCGTTATAAAAAAGTAACTATGTGGTTAAATTTGGCGAAACGAAAGTGTCTCTCGTCATATGAGACATTTTTCTTGCGCCCTAGTAACTGAAAAAATCTTCTAATCAACGAGACCTGTGAAAGTTTACCGGTGTTTACACGTGAAGATGGCATAAGTGCGATTTCGAAATCAGTATCCGTTTAAAATGACATATATTCATGCGATTATTCTATTCAAAATAACGTCAAGACGAAAGCACAATATTTGAAAAGATGAAATAAAATTTATTGATAAAACCCTTAATTCTCATTCATTAATATTTCATTCGTCCACTTTAACTTCAAATTTTCGTCGATTTTGACTTTAGACAGAGTCATTCTTATTGATTTTATGATAGAAAATAAATGATGGAATTTAAAAAAAATTCTTACGAGTATTATGTTACCAAGTAAAAATCCTAATTATAAAACTTATTCAGCCATATATTGTTGTGACTACAATAAATCATGAAATGTAAGTACCCGTGAACACTTTTAGTGTGACATGTAGAGCACATACTAGAAAATTATTATTATTGCATTAAAAACTTTCCCTCTAATCAAAATATTAAATTTTTGCGCTTAAAATTTTCACTTACACACACAAAAACTTTTAAATTGTACTATGTGTTTTCGATTTCTTTCTCAAATGATTTAAAAACCACACACGTTATCTAAATATGGATAAAATTTTTGTAAAATCATACTTCTAAATTGAGATTTTTATAAAAGTTGCAGATAGTAACAAAAAATCTAAATTTTTGTGTTTTTATGTACAATTTAGTGTTTATTTAGCGAAATTCACTGATAAAGCTTTAATTCCACACAAATATTTGTTTCTTCATTTACTTTAGCTTCGCAAAGCTCAGGATTAAAATACTTTAGGGACAATATTTTTTAAATAAATTTGTTTATATTTTGATAAAAATAAATGTTAATACAATGCAAATATATTGCTAAACACAATATCAAGCTTTTTTGTACTGTGAAGAGTTTTTTGATCCTTTCAAGGTACCTACCAGGAAACAACTTTAGTAAATCCAAACTGATGAACGTAAACAAAAATATTACATTCTTTTAAAAAGAAATTACAAATGTAGGTGCAACTATTAGTTAGGTACTAATTACACAAGAAATTTATTTTATAGATAAGTTTGTGTGCTTTAATGATGCTGCAGTCGTCTACATCAACACAACTATGTAAATACTTGAAAAATTGAGACAAAATCATCATTAAAACATTTATTCCACAATTAATTCCTTTAAACATGAGAATTTTTCCAAGTAAGACAATTTTAGAACCCACAACGAATCCTTATATTTATACGCACATACTGAAGATAACATCCTTTTATGATCAAAAATAACACAATGTATATTCATTTTAAAAATATTACTAACCAATAATTAATATAAGAATGAGTGAAGGACGTTTTTCTTAACTTTAAGGTACTTGTGGGTGGTCTAATAATAATAGTTATAGTATCAAGTAGTGTCTAGTCCGGATGTTGTATTTTTTTTGAACATCTGTGCGTTGTAGGAGTAAATTTTAATAATTTGGAAAGTGTTTATTTGCATTTTTAAATACATTTTCATATTTTTAATTTCGCCTTCACAAAATCTGTGGAGGAGTTTGAGTTCAATTTTGCTTTTAAGTTGTGTGATGTGTTATTAAAAGTTGCAAAATTACCTACGAGGTAATATTTATTACGTAAATAATTAAAAAACATTAATTAGTATGTCACGAGGAATCAGTGTTTACAAGAAAATGAACAAATTTCGAAAAGTACTGCTCAAGAATCAAGAAATCGAGAAAAATTGAAATGGTACGATAAATCACCCATCAAAAGTTTCATTCACAAAGCCCCAGTAAATTGACTTTCACACCTATATAACCCGGGAACAATAAAAACGCTTTTATACAGTGGTAGTACTTTCCGCTCAATTACGCAACTGTGTGGAAAAAGAAAAGAACGCCACCCGCCAACGATTAATTTCACCATATCGACAAAAAATCCATAAAACCACAACATAATAATAACAAAAAATCGATTGGTAACCTGAAACCTGAATATTAAGATGAAATTGCTGTTTCCACACAGCACAGGGTACGTTTTTATTATGGTTTAGTACTCGATAGAAGAATAAAACGACGCGCGTCTCGCCACGCGCAACTTACAGGTAAGTCATGTAGAGGTAAAGGTATGGGTAGGTATGGCGGGTACCTAGCAGCCTGTGTGAAACATCAGTATCGCTGTTCGCTTGATTGTGATTACACGCGCACACCTTGCTTACTGCGATCCGACGGAAGCGACAAGTGTTTCATCCCCAATTAAACATACACAGAACGATTAATTCGATTTAAGTGGTTGTGATAATACGCGCTTAAACTTTCCAACATTAACAGACTTACAATACTTATCCGGTACTGAAGGTACTACTATTACTTGTGCGGATTTTGGTGGTCTGTTGGTGCGCTCCGAAATTTTGTTTCATTGATTCCTGTCATTTTTGATGCACATTTTATTATTATATACTGATGTGTGTCTAGAAAAGTGTGAGTTTTCTTGTTGAATTAGTACGACTAGTTCAAGTGTTTTCAAGCAAACAAAAGAGACCTGTGTTTGCTCCAGACAAATATAGTCTATATAGTAAACAAAGATTTCCTAATAGGAGTAATAGACTTGAATCAAGAATAAGAATGTGACAATTAGAACTGATATGGTTTTAATTAAATTGTGATATAAAAGACAGGTGTTTTTTTTACTATTTCAGTGTTTTTCTCATATTTTATGTAAAAATGGCTTCGGATGAAGACTGTAATAACGCTTATAATTATCCGTAAGTAAAATAATTATTTAAATATAATTTTAAATGCCAGAGAATTAACTTAAGCGAAAATATTAGAACAACTTTGATTTATTATTTATTATAATAATGTGTATAGTGACATATTATGTAATGCTTGCTCTACTTGGAAATTTACAATAAACGCAATTATTATCAACTTTTATATATTATTGATTAAAATTCATAACAATAAATACTCTGATAAGATAAAAACTTTAGAAACAATCTTAAACATTCATAAGTACGTATCTGTTTGTGATTGATTATTTTTGTTTTGACTATTTGGTGTTTTAGTATTTTAGAAAAAAATGCTTATTAATACAGTATTCCCAATAAAATATACTGAATTTTCGATAAAAAAACTAAAGATCATATCGTAAAAATGGAAACGAAAAATTTATTACTGAAATTGTAAAACATTTGTTTTTACAAATTTGTTTTACCTAACAGTTTCTATTTTTAATATCTTATAATAATAATTACGTGCTTAATTTCAAAGCCGAAATAATCAAGGATCAATTGATTTTTATTAAAATTTTTTTACATGACAAGGATTATCTTAGAGATTTGAATACTCGGTCAAGCTATGAAACTTTTTGTCGTAAATTTCCAAAGAGGTTCTTAGAAAATATAAAACAGCACAAAAAATGATAAATATTTTGAATGAAATTATATCATTACTACACATATAAGTCAAATACTACATCAAAATTTTTGATCTTATTGTATTGTTATAGAATCTATTGTTTTATTATTATTATTATTATATTATTTATATTATTATACGAGAATGAGGTACAGTTTTGTTTACAATTTATACCTTGACCTAGCATTATTGTTTTAGTTTCTTCTCCCTTCATTACAATAGAATACAAATAACAATACAAATAAATTTGTTATATATATATTTATACTATGACACAATATGTCTTCTATTTTGGTATGGATTCAAGTGCAATAAATTTCTATATGGTCCATTTAAATTAAATCCATATTAAATCAAAGCGATTAAAAATTATGACGCGAATTAAGTTTTTATTATTATATACCTAGGTGTGCTTTTATAACCATTATACTTTAATATTTATTAAAATGCATAATATGGATAATATTAATGAATCATATATACATGTACATATATTTAAATTAGGTATTTGGATTTGCCTTGAATGTTTTGTTGCCATAGGAAAAATTTTATTACAAAGAAATTTATTGAAAATTAATTTATAACTATTCATTATAAAGTGAGATTAATTATTTTTCTATTAATTATATATCTTTTTTTCTAATTTTTATCAAACACTTGCTAATAATGCTTTATTCAAAGAAAACGTAAAGTTGTAAATTTTTACTACTGTATATTTATATTTAATAGTTTTAAACGAGTATATTTTGGTTACGGTATATTAATGCACACTTTGTGCAAATTTTACGAACTTTTGCTCATTTGCATTAATGAGTCGAACTAAAGTATAAGTAAAAACTTTGTACAAGTATGTGATTTTTGACAATTTGTAGATATGTATTTGCAAGAATGACTGGATAATAAAATGTATTATTTGTGATAAAGTTTTAGATGCACAAAGTTCAAAGTACTCGCAGGAGCTTGATTCAAATTCATTAAGTTCACATAACCAACTATGTGATTAGTACTTTAGCTAGTTAATTTAAGTTTCTTATTACATTTTATATGCAGATCTGATGATTATATCATATAAGATCACTGATTAAAATTTGTCATAAGACGAAAATGATATTTTATTATTTACCAATTTAAGTAACTAATTAAAATTGAAAAATTAAACGATTTCATAATTATTTGAAACAATTTTATTAAAATTTATTAGATATATTAAACATGAACTGTATTTTTATAGATTAGAAACTGATTTAGAAAATTTTCAGAAGCTAATCTATTGTTTACTACAGTTTTCTACAAATTTCTACCTTATATTAGTTAGATTATTTCGGATTCGGAATCTTAGACAATCAAATATAAATAGACAAATTTGTTTACGTTTATTTTTTTGTTAAAAACATATGGAACAGATAATGAAATTTCGAAATTAAAACCAAAAATTGACAAATAACAAATACTCCAAGATATAAAACTTGTCTTTCTATTAAACGTGAATAAAAATTCTAAAAACATCAATATTTTTTCATAAACCATCAATATAAAACCGTTTTTCTATATCTGATATAGAAAAAGTCGATCTTTAAACAGCAATACGACCGATAATAAAGTGTTATTTAATAATAAATGACAGTAAGTATGATTCATGTCAATGTCAGTCTGTAATACGTTCTCTGCACTCCACAAACGATACATACGCAAGCCATCATCATCACAAATCCAACAAAAAATGTTTTCTATGTAACACAAACTATACAAATCCAAGTTTTATATATCGAAACTCGTTTATCAATATTTTTCTTTGAAATAATGCAACCAAGTCTTATATATTGAGCATATTTTTATGCGGTGACAATTTCGTCCAATAAAACAAAGTACTAGTAGTACTATATATAATAATATGGCATTATATTGGCTAAAAAGCATCATCTTCTTTCTCTCATTTCATTTTAAGCCATTAACATAGTTGTTGCTTGATTTAAACGTGATATCGTGCAGTAAATGTCTTAATTATTGAAGAAAGCGACGGTGCGAATCTAAACGGTCTACTATGGCCTTTTCAGGAGAACTCAGTTAGCCAGCTTTCAGCAACAAAAACACTTCTATGATGATGGCAAGTCTTGAATGTGGGACGTGAGATGACTACAACCAGAGCTCACATTTTATTATGTGAATTATTTCCAATGAAAAACTGTCTTGTTTATATTTATACCGTCCAGTAGCCAGTTTTTTGTGTATTGAATTTTTAGTTGTGTGGAATTTTTGGGTGGTTAGTTTATTTTGCTTTTTGTATTTTTGCAGCGAGAGCGAGCTTCTTTTCGTCTTGTTTCATGTACCAAAAATTTTTATGTAAACGAAATTTACCAATTTTCATTATATATATATATATATATATATGTTTATGTACAATTAAGTACAGAAATGGACAAAACATTTTCAATTCATTGTTTTATTATAAAACGTTAATAGTTTGAAAGATATATAAATGCCATGTACAACAAATTTATTAGAATGCCGTATTTGGTTATTATAAATCAAGTTTCCCATTTTCGATTTTAAAAATTCATGTAATACTCTAACATTGAATTGGAAAAAAATTATTGTCTGTTTATTGTTTATACGTATATTTTATAAATTTCTCAATATATATAAATGATAACCTAGATTTTCCTCTTTTATTCACATTTATTCATGAAAATGTGGTGATTAATACAACATATATTTTTAATTATTGGGTAAATCTATATAGATTAAACAAACAATTAAAATCACATTTTATTTTTAATCAGTTTGTGTACCAATAATGGAATTATTTGTTATTATTACCGGCTAAGAGAATGTATCTAGTTAAAAATCACGTGGTATAGCCATGTGATCATTTCAAGCTGTCACATCTGATCAATTTTTTTTTTAATAGTTAATATTCAATCAATTTTTAAATTAATTTAATTAAAGTATTTATTTAAAAAAATGTTATATGTAACAATCTGAATTCCATGAATAAAGCAATTAACAATAAAATAATTACTTTCTATATGTATGATACTTTATTTGCATTTGGTTACCTTAAGGATGTTTCAGATTTTTTTTTATTCAAAATAGACATGTTGATTTACAAGCATGTACATATATAAATTGTAATTTTATATAAAAAAATTATAATATAAAAATAAAAACAATCCACAGATGTGGGAAAATAATAATATTATAAGAAAATTATTCATATATCAATGACTCAATAATTTATATTAATAACAGGATGGAAATTAAATAATAAACTATTAGTGTAAATTTTTAATTAATTATTTTTTTCGTTTGTTGAAATTACATAGTAATTATTTTAATAAACAATCTCTAAATGTTTCAATTTCTATGCAAGCAAAATTATTTTTTTTATGATTTTATACACGTGTATGCGATAATACATCACAAATCAGTCAATTTATCAACAAACTTTCTCATCGTAATCTCTATAAACATTTTTTTGGTTAATATCTACTTTAATTACCAGTTTACGTTTAACAGATGATTTATTTTTAACTTGACAACAACAAACATTAGTTGTAAATTAATTAGATTTACTATATTTACAAATCTCATCATAAGAAGTAATGCACACATTTTTAAATTTATTTTTGAACTTTGAATAATTTTTGAACTTTGAATAATTTTCCACTTTTTTTTTTAAAAAAACTTCAATCAAATTACATAATTATAAGTCTCTAGTTAGGTAAGTGGTTATGATATTTTTTACTAAGAATATTGCAGTCTCGTATGTGTGTAAAAGTTTTTCTGTATTAAAGTTTGTTGGGTGTTTTCAACATTAACCTTCACTTTAGAATAAATTAAGAAAGATACGATCAAATGTGTACATCCTCTTCCTTAACGCTATATTCGTAATGCAGTTTTGTCATGATTTTATACACATATATACACCTACTTAGAATACAATTTACTTGTTAAAATATTATTATATTGTAAGGTCTTATAATAACATTTTCCGTATATTAATTTCTGGAAAAATCGTACTATATAACTTTTTGATTTATTAACGTGTGCAATATAATTTGTAATTGAATCTATTTACATTTATGATTAATGTAAACGTTTACATAAATTTCTTCTTGTCTAACAATTTGTCATCGTGATAATTAAGATGATGGTGGTAAATTATTAAAAATTGATTAAATTTTAATAGTAGGATGGATTTATAAGTTTTCGAACGAAAATTTTCTAATAATTTCCCAATCCCATAAATTCCTTTGGATTATATGTGGGTTGAATTTTTTTAAATGTGTATTTAAATGTCGAACTTATCCAACTAACCCATATATTACCATCAATGAGAAACATTGTTATATAATAAATTAATCTAAAAAAATATAATTACATCTGACCTAAATCTTGAAGAATTATTTTTATGCTATGTGACACTCGAGTTGTTTATTTTTATTTTTATTTAACACGAGTCTTGATATTATTTAAGATGAAGGCCGTATTAATACCTGTACAAATGTGTGTTTGTACAAGTTCAAACAAGATAACCGCAAGACATAATTAAATAAATAGTTATACGTCCTTTCTGTGTGAATATTAGCCCATTATAAGACAAACACACGATTTTATGACAACAAAATTATTAATTTCAAGTACCTACTTCATTTAATTGAATTATATTCATTTATAAATATATTGCAATAAATGACAAAGAGATGGGTATGAAATTAAAATTAATTGAATAATTACCAATTTGTTACGCAGGATTATTAAATAAGAAATATTAACATTACTAAGAAAGAAATCATTTACAAATTAAGTGTTAATATTCTATAACACATTTTTACTTAAATAAAAATTATGACTTTGTATCTAAATACAATAAAAAAATTTATAGATAACAAGATCATAAAAATCCACAGTAGTAATATATTGTAATGTAAGTTTTATTACGAGTACTAAATTTTTTTTTCTAATACTGTATAATAATATAAAATAAATTCCTGCACACATAATTCAACTGTTCTCTATGCCATGTCTTTAAAATCTTTAGAAGATATCTCGCATCTTCAATAATCTGCAGAGTGTTGTCTGCAAATGTATGTATATATGTATGTATATAGAGAAGACAACGTGTTTATACCCCGAAGGTAACCAAAAAAAGAATATATCGTTTTGTCATGGAATCTTAAGTATTCACGGAGAAACCGATAAACCGTCAACCTAATCGAAAATCGAATCGTCATTTTATAATAAATTGTTTTCCAAAGAAACATCTACAACTTTTTTCTAAATTTGATAAATAGTTCTATAGTTGAAAAACAGGTCCACGAATTTGCATATATAGGTTCTAAGATTGCAAATACTATTTAAGAATTTATTGAGAAATTTTTACCTATATTTGAACAATGATTCACTTTTTATTTTTCATAAAAATATCTAATAAAACTATGTCGATAGTCTATTGCACGTGTAATCAAAATTATTTTTAATTGATGACGTATTTAGAGTACCACATAAACTAATTCCCAAAAAAACAACAACAACTAAAGTACTAGTTTTGATTTTATGATCAGAATTGCTTTGATGTCAGAATAAGTTACATTTTGGGCTTTTTTTGCAAGATGAATCAAAACTATTTTTAATTGATGACGTATTTAGAGTACTAAATTGATTAATTCTCAAAAAAAAAACAACAAACGTGTTCCGATTTTGATTTTCTGATCAAAATTGCTCTGATGCAGAAATAAGTTAAATTTTTGACTTTGTTTCCAGGATGATGGAGGAAGCCACCTCATCGCCCACCCCGAATAACCATTACACGAACTGCCTGTCGCCCTCTAACTCACCCTCCCCATTGCTGACCCAGCAATACCCCATCCCAACGGCCCGTTTCGACTACCAAGACGAAATGATACCAACAACTCAGGTACTGCCGCAAGTGTTGCCCAAAACTCAGGACATGTGGGGCGGTATGGGTGAATCACCGCTCCCATATAGTGATTATAGACCATACGATACGAATCGTTTTAATAGTACCGATTATATTCGGCCAACATACGCGGACACAATGTACACACCACGGACTAATTTCGTGCCAAAAATGGGCACACAATCACAAAAAGTGTCCAAAGAATCAAGAATCAGAAGACCAATGAATGCGTTCATGGTATGGGCGAAAGTGGAACGAAAGAAATTAGCCGACGAGAATCCTGATCTCCATAATGCAGATTTAAGTAAAATGTTAGGTAAGTAGTACCGATCAGTACCGATTTTGTTTACTAATGCTAATAAGTTTTTTTATTGTTTTTGAATCAGTTATTTATAATTTTGATGATTGATGTACTGTGAAATGAAATTAACGAGAATGTTGTACATTTAAGTGAATGTCAACCAGTTGATTCAATTTAAATCATGTCTCAATAATTTGTTATTTGCGAACAATGTCATGTCAATCAATACAATATATATATATATATATAGGTACTAAGTTGCTTGATCCGATGTAATACAATAGTAAAAATGTTCATGTAGGTCATTTGTGTTTATTGTGAAATTATATACGTACCTTTATTTACATAAGTTCTTCCATTAAAAAAAATTATGATAAATTCAAATGATGATGACATGACGGTCTCTTCTTTTTCTGATATTTAGAACAGAGATACGAAAAAAAAAATGATTGGTTGAGTAACAATTAATTTATTTGCCCAAGGTCAATAGTCAATAATTTATTAGAATAATTTTTCAATTACATTATTATATACTACACCCACACACATGGTGTATCTAATTAAAATTTAATCATTATAATACTCACGACAGCGATTTTTATTTTGAATCATGGATAATTAAAATTGATATGCTAGAAAGTACTTTTATACTTATATATAAAAGATTGTATGTAACGAATATAATTCGAAATTGAATTTCAAATATTTTTCTGGTACAGAATTTGGTCTACCTTGAAATTTAAACCGTTTCGGGCCATCATATATCTTTCTCGAAAACAGAACTGAAAGATTATGATCATGAGTCTGCAGAAAAGTACCTTAGCTTGTTCGAATATATCGATATTCATGATATCTCAGTTATTTCTGCGTCCCATATTTATAAACTGAATGTCAAACATTTTTTAAACGTACTCATATAATGTAATATATAGAGAAAAATAAAACCAGTTCTCAAATATACAAACCTAATAATTATATTCAATTGTAAAAACATTTCTGTTTGGAAAAAACTATATATAAATAAATTCATCAATTATTAATAAGGAGGTTAGGTACCTACATATACTTCTGGGAACAAAGTAGGTATTCTAGTAAATCTGTAAGATATATTCGTAAGTTTGTTTATTGCATGGATAAAAAATGTTAATATATATCCTTGTTTATTATGACGTAGGATTTGTATTTAAATTTTATCTTGATATCGGAAAATATTATCCAGATCAGATAATACTAATTGCCCTTACATTTCAAACGAATTGGTACTAACAGTAAAAACAACATGGATTTTTTTATAAATTAATTGACAAAACAAAAATGCAAACACGTGATGTGCTGCTATCAGATATAAAAACTGAACAAGATAATTACATTAATTACAAATGTAATGTGTATATAAATAAGTTCGAATAAATAAAAAAATGCTATATATACTTATGGGTATTTATAAATCGATTAAATAGATTGAAAATAACTTCATTTTTAAATATTTTGCAGGTATTTTAATACCTTTTAATTTCATAATATTAAGACAATGTAATTTTGAGAAAATTTTTAATTTGAGATATAATTTGACTTACTTAAGTGAAGTACCACAATTCTAGACAATATTATGCAGAAAGAACTAACTGTCTATTTAAAGCCATAGTTAATATTAAAATTATTTAGGTATAACAAAATATTCCATGTGTTAATTTTAGCGAAAATCATATTTCTTTTTGACTTATGAGTACTGGTACTATTTACAGATAAGAGCAGGTCAAAAACAATAAACATGCTATCAATAAATCCACAATTGTCTTCATCTTTTTTTAAAATGAACTTAGATCTTGCAATTACATATCTAATACCTACCTTGTAAAATACATATTTTCTCGCGATGCAGTACTGGGTTTCAACTTTTTATAACTGGAAGATTGAAGCTTCGATAGTTTCAGTACGAATACGAACTAAAATATTATTTCATTTCGTAAATTTAAACACATATTCAATTAATGGATTCCGCACTATCAAGATTTGAGTAAAATTAATTGAATTCCCGCATACAGAAAATTTTAACCGCATACCATCCAATAGTCATGTAAATATTATATACTTGTTAGCAAACGAGCACACAAACACATCTATATGTGTGCATATATACAGGAAATTAATGTATTTTCTTGTTATAAAAGACATTTCAATAGTCTAATAAGAATTGTGTAACAATAAAAAAATTTGTATTGAACCTGTTTGGAAACTCCAACGCATAGTTCGTCAATTTGAAATGGACATCTAAATAAGAATCATGTTCATTACGTTGTCATAAATTATATTCATTTACATGGACATAAATTAGCATTTTTCGATTATTATTTAATATTAGGAACCGTAACATGTCACTGTTGGTATAGGTGTTAACAAAAATTAATGTGAAATTGTTCGAATAAAAATTTATGTAGGTTTACGTTCATATTTGGGTACTGTTGTAATACAATAAGTGATTTTTGTGATTGTGATTAACTTATTGAATTAATTAAAATATAGGTATATCCAACATTGTACACAAAGCCTGACTTTCATCAGTCAGAAGCAAAGAATATGTCAAGATGCAATAAATTATCACCAAGGCAATAAATTATCGTCTAACAGTACCACATTCAATAAGCACGAAGACATGCATAATGCAATTGAAAATTGTAAAAATTCTTAATTGAAAACATGTAAATTAACAAGAAATATTTATGAAGTGTTAATTTATACAGCAATAATTATAACATTCAGACCAACACGCCCTAATATTTGCTTAAACAATTCTAAAGTTATTTCTTCAAGATTTTTTTGCTTTTCTTTAACAGTACTATTAATACCTATATCATTTATCCACGATAAAAATTTTATAACTTTACAAATTGGTATTTTCAAAGTGATGGTATTATAAAATATATAATATAAAAAAGCTATCATGAAGCCAACAAGATTTGTGCATCTCATTAAGATAGATATATTAATGGGGCTTTTGGTGAGCGTACCAGTTGGACAGCCTTCGACTCTCTCATTGGATATGAAAGTACTTATAGTACCAGTTAGTCGACCAATCCAAGCACTCTTCCAATTATTCTCCTTTATTTTATTTTAAGGTCATCTGACGTAGAAAATGGCTGAATAACTTGTTTATATTTAATCATGTGTTTGTTTCAATAATCAATGGGCTGGTACTGCTATGCAAATGTTGCTACAATAACTGATGCGCTAATCTTACATTTCTTACAAGAGACCACAAAGTTTTATGCATTAAATAAAGTAATACGAATATTGCCTTAAGTAGATACTTGCAATTTTGGTAATTACTTTGTAAAAGTACTATTTTAGAGTAAAAAAGAACTTAAAATATCTATTATTTCGATAACGAATTTTGAGAATCAGATAAACAGTCAAAAAGTCACTTGTATAATAATAAAGAATAATTGGAGTACATTGTTAATACTATGGAACAAATAAGTAGTACCAATTAACTATTAGACTATCTTATCTTAGAATAAATTCATTGTGCTTTTTTGAAAATACGTATTTAGTGAAAAATGACGATGCTAATATACTCGCATATCAAAACTTTATCAGTGAATTTATAAAAATGATTTACCTAATGTTATTTATAAAAAAATATGCATCTTTATCAAAGCGCAAAATATCAACAAAATCCTTACTAGTGATATTATTCCGAGAACGTAATGTAGATAGATATGTACCTAAATATTTATGTACATTCAGCTGTATTTCATACGCGTGTAAGTATTTTTCCACATACTTAATCTCAAAGGAACCAGCATCTTAAAAAATACATATTACAAATTTCGTTTAATTTACTTATAAATTTTAAAGACTTATTTTCAAATTGATCGTACACAAGCTCATAAAATTCAATATAAATCTGTCGCATATGTCTGTGTCAATCAAAAATAAAGTATGTATGTCCATTACAATTTACAATCCGGCTTATATATTACGACAACCGTTAATCGAAAATGAATGAATAGGTAAAATGAATGAAGAAAACGTAAAAAATTACACGCACACAAACAATAGCTGTTTCAAGTTTCAAAACTGAAAAGATATGTATGTATATTTGAAAAATATACAGCTTGCAAAACAACAACAACACCAACAATTTCATATTTAACAAGTACATTAATACTATCTTTATGTATGATCGTGCTTTAGCCTTTAATCAATCTACTTTAATTGCATACTAACGGAAAAATAATTTCTTTATAATACTAATTAATTCGGTTGTATACTTTTACAATCGTTATATGTCAAACTATCAAAGCAACTGCATATTATTATAGAAGTGCAACAATATAATGTCAACAAAATAATGTTTATACACGGATAATTAAAATAAATTAACCTCAAGTTTACTAACTAGAAAAATAACGTGGTAATATAACGTATTGATGACTTAATGATTAACAGTTTAAATTCATCATTAGCCAAACTAATAATTATGATAAATTTAATTAACACCTTCGAATCAAATTCGTTTTACACTTTTACATGCCAATAAGATACAAAACAACACTGATATAAATTAACATTTAAAAAGAACTACTTAATTATAAGGTAGATACGTGCAGGCGGTATATGTATAGATTATAGCTTTTCCATATTAATTATCATATACCTTACCATATGGGCATCAAGAATATACATATATACATGTATATGATTTTTTTTCAACTTGTGTAGGACTTGTATCATTCGGTTACATCAGTAATACATTTATTTTTATTATTGCATAGGTAAAAAAAGTAATACTTATCAGCAAGAAATTTACCGTTAAACTAAAAAATTTATAATAACATTTATTTCAAATTTAACATGGTAATAAAATGGGAACAATTTTATAAAAAAAAATTAACTGTTTATTTATTCTTTATATTCTTTCTTATCGTTAATCTTAAAAAAAGTCACCGCCACTTTTAACCCAATGACAAAGTTATTGAATGTTAAATCAGGCAATTTTTTCAAGAATCTAATCGCGACAATCAAAGAATTGTTTTACCGAAAATTGATTTATATTTTCATATATGTTGTGGAAGGTAATGTAGGAAGAATTTTTATGTGTCGGTAAAACATCATAACGAATTATTGAAAATGTTTTTTCCGTTATTGTAAGTTAGTGTGTCGCATATAATTCGTTTATTATAAGCGGATGTTGGGTAACACGTGACTTGAAAATAGGGTTCGTGTCTTGATTCAATGATGACATATCTCCAAAGTGTCTTATATATCTGCGGATGTGTATTTTACACTTTTTTAATATTTCATGCATTTATCAAAATAAAAACACACAGAATTTATATTTATACGTTTTTAGCATAATCTAAAGTGTCAACATATTCGTGTCCGTTTATAATTCCTTAACGAATCTTAAAGCCATATGGACACTAATACAAAATGCTTACCACTTTGTATATAAAACATGATCTACCTACGATACAACAAAGCAAAACAAGCCGTTAATCATATATGAAATGATTACAAATTCATTTTTTCACGCTTCATTTTCTTGTGACGTAAATCACAATCTGTGATCATATTTCATTACTAATTAGATTTACCAATATGAAACGTTGAGACTTGTCTTTATTAGAAAGTAATAAATTGCATTGTTAGTATAACCACATGATTCATTTTAATAAATTTGTCAATTGAAAAACCGAAATTATCTTACATTCATAAACCCACAAAATATTTTTTGGGACTTGATTAGTATTCAGATTACAAGGATTATTGAATTGTCATTGATATTTTATTAGAAATGTCCCACAGTGAATATAAAACTGATATTTGTTTTCAATTGCGTTTCATCTCTATTTTAGACTTAATATCAATAAAAATAGTTACAATTTTTCTAAACTAAACCGATAATTAATCAGGCGTGATAAATATTACAACAAATTAGTGCAATTGATAACATTAATTAAAAAAAAATCTGTATATAAAATGTGTCACGTATACAACCAAAATTGGATTTTCTTGTAAATTATTTACAAACATGCCATGATTTATGAAATGTATCTAAAACTGCTTCTATTATGTTTAAAGAAATGATACATGGTGTGCAAATCCATAATTTAAACATTTCGAAAAGCTTAGTAAATTACGTAACAAAACTAGAACTGGAAGTTTTGTTTGATTTTATACGGAATATAACTTATTTTATCTGATTTAGGTGTAGGTGTATTATGTTATTTATACTATTATATAAATTGAACACAATTGTACCTATTCAAATAAAAATACAAGAATTTTTTCTCTTTAATACAGATTTTATCTTATCATTTACATGTATACGTAATATTCGTATGTTAACGACTGTTTTTATTTAATACGTATAGGAAAACGATAAGAAAACTAGTGATAAACGTTTTAATTATTCCAACTTTCAGATTTGAAGCCATTAATATAATTATGACGTTATATAGGTATGCATATTACGAAAATTTTAGAAAAAATAATTTATTACTTTGATTATCTTTAAACTCAATGTTAATTTTTATTATGGTAATAATAAATCAGTCAAATCGGGCAAATAACCAATAAAAGCTTTTTTTAACAAAATGATTTTATTACAAAATTTTATAGTTTTACATAAGTACATGTAATTAATGTTAGCTTAATAAATACTGTCATTTTATATAAAATCAGTAAATTAATACATGCGAAACTGTTTTCCAAAAAAAAAAAAAAAAAAAAACAGCAATCATCGACACGCGAATGAAGTGTGTTCCAAAACATACAAAAAAAACGTTAAATTGTTCTTGTATGTAGCTATAAGTTGTAAATAAACACATAACTGGCCAAAAGAATTGCGAAGCTGCCGTGTTTGTTGTATATTACTCCATATAATCATTTAATATAGAGTGTGGGAGTATTCTTATGGGAATGTGACCTGTCGACCTCTCACCAGGGCGTTCCCAGCATTGTGCTACCGGCCTTTCTGTTTAGAAACGAAAGGGGGATTTTACACTAATTACCCGGTAATTGAGGCAGGAAGTTAAGAAATCATTACACTGTGTGTGTGTCTGTTAAGAGAGTTTTCTTCTCTAATATATACATTTTAATATAGGACATACTGTAAAAAATGTAATATTATACTTTCATAAAATATATTAATTAACCATGCATATCTATTAATATGGAAAGTTATAATCTTATAAATCCATCAAGATTTGTCATGTATACAAGCAAGGTTTATTATTATTTCATATATTTCAATTTATTTTACAAAATTAAGAAAATATTGTAAAAATGATCACTAATTGTGAGAAACTTTAATTAAGTCCTATTGTTACATATCATTTAATTAGCTGACGAAATTTTATCTATGCCTAATGCAACTTTAATTAGATATGCTTGTCGTTAAAATTTTGGTAATAATGAGCTCAAAAGCGCGTGTTTGACGTTTTTATGATTACCCCACGAGATTTTCCACCAAAATGAATAGGAACGTTTTTTTGTCGCGCATTTCCAAATTCAATTAAACTGATTTCCAATAATTTCAATTTATTTCTATACACATATAACTGTACCTTTTTCCGGTAACAATTTTTTTTATACAAATCCTGATGAGTATTGAGCTGTGAAGATGAAACGGACGGGCGGTAAACATGATGCCCGGCGCACCCCAGACAGGATGGGAGTTCCGTATGACCCCTTTGCCCCCATGCCTGCGAGGTCTCCAAAAGAACTTGAGGGTGTGGCAATTTAAACCATTTCGTAATTCATGATTACACTCTCCGGACACACACACACACATATATATATACTCATTTTTTATCCATACAGAATAATAATAACAACAACAAACACATTCACAAATTTTCCGTATTAAATATATGTACTGTTTTGTCAAAAGGGCGGTAATTCTTCACGAATTATTGACAGTAAATAATTTAGAGAAATTCGTTACATGTTCGTGTGTCAAAAGATGTTATAAATCAAATGGTTGTGCGAAAATTATTGGGCAATATTTGTAGAAGCCATCAATAAATCATCTTAAAAGTTGCAAAGAAAGGGTTGCAGTCAAGGACAAAATGTTTTCTTCCATTACTAGTACATTAAAATTGAAATTATTGTAATTAAGTAAAGGGTCATTTAGAAAAAATTCTCCGAATTGAAAATGATCATCAAATCGTTTTTCTGTAAGCATCAACTCAAAATTTGTCCACCCACAATATTTATACACATATATTATTAAATCTCGACACACACAGACAGTATTCATAATACATATACATAAAAATATAAAGAATCATGTTGGTTGTTGGTTCTAAGAAGAAGGTTAAAAGTTGGTGTGTAAATCTTAATCGTTAAACAGTTATATAGCGCTTATAGGCGAGAGAATATAAAATTGAGAGAAATCAAATGACAAACTTTACACCCTGCAATCAAAATTGTGTATGTGTGCGGTGATGTATGGTCAATGGGGCCGGCTGTCGGGGCCTTAATAACAGAGCGGCGTAATAATACGTCTCGCGGCCAGTTTGTTGGTATTGCGCTCGCGTTCGGCATCGACTTACACACATACACATCCATTGGTACTACATAAATACAATTCATATATATGTATATCCGCGTACACACACAATCCGATATTATTGATGCCGTCAAAGTGAGCTAAGCCTTGGGCATTAAGCACTAATATGTGTCAATTGACCCACCATTAGATATACATTACCAATGGTACGATTATTTTCGACAACTATAATAATGTAACAAAAAAATCTCCATCTAATGGTGCGGCTGCTGCGTGACTTCTTAATAAAACCGTTCATTAAAGTAGCCTCGAGTTGTTCAAATTGGAAACTTTCAAATACAATGTCTTATCATCTATAAATTGGAGGATCTTTTATACGTTTGTTCAGATTTTATCACAAATAGATTAGCCATCAACAGGTATTTTACGAAAGTTGTGTCTGTATTTCGATATTTTGTTGTTCTTTTGATGGGTTTTCTGTGACTCACACACAAAACGGCGTTAATGCTTTTTAATGCAAATTAAAAATAGAAACCTGACATAAAGCCTTAAATACAGCAGTGAATTGTCATCACACCAACACACATGCAGAATCTTTTAAAATCCTTCATCCGCAATAACACTTCTTGCTGGCAATCAGGCGGAACCAATCAAAGAAATTTATTGCAAAAGGGTTTACGATGTGACGTCATTTTATGTCTTTTCGTTCGTGCTAGTCATATAAACACTGTACTGTATGTTCTGGCAAATATAAACGTATTTTTATACATATTAACTACATATATGTACGTGTGAATAAAAAACTTGTAACAAATATTTTCGAGGAATTACTTAAGTAGTACCTAACAATTGGTATAAATGCCAGTACCAACCTTCAAATTATCTGATTTAGGGTGAATAATTGTAGAGAATTTCATATAAGGTTTTCTGTTTTCGTGGAAATATAAACATTGTATTAAATTTGATGTTCACAAGCTTTTATGGCAGAACGTGCTTCCATAGTAACAAATAAAATATTAACATCTTCGGAAGAAGAATCAATGAACTTGAAGTTTATTTTACAACATTTGCACTAAAAACGCTATTAATTTTTTTTCGGGCTTCATCAACATACCAACACTGTTTTCTTGTGTATTGAATAATTAAAAATGTACAAGAAAAACTCTTTGTGTATGCTCTGTGACATATTGGAAACAATTGCATAAAATTTTTGTAAAAACTTTGCGGAATTACCTACATTTCTTCATTTGTAATAAGAATCGCGGTACCAAAATTCTCAGAGTTATAATATGAAAAGTTGATTCTATGATAAATGGAACTTTTAACTAATTCTTGGAACAAAACAGTTCGATATAATACCTACCAGCAACAACAAACAACATCAACAAATGTTTTAAAATACTTAATAGTCATTCAATATTAACATATGACATGAATATAAAATTAATAGTGTCTGTTAAGTTGTTCATAATTATTAATATATTCAGTTTTTCTGTATATATGACTATCGTTTATAATATGAACTTGTTGGAAAAGAAAAATAAACGGAAACAGACATAAAGGCAAGTGAATCGTCATACATCTACATACGTACATTTCCGACAATCATTCAAAAATGAAAAATTAGTCAATATACATATATTGACTGAACCAAGGTATAAGCAACTTTTATAAACCATCATCCATAAGGAGAGGATATGGTCTCCTTACATGGTTTCGTGATCGACGGGTATTAATAATGATATCGATGCCTGGACACGGACACGACTTTTGTCAGACAACTGATGAATGCAGTGTCAAGCTTCGTAGACAGGTACATATAATTCATACTAAGTTTAAACCCTTTGAACTCTCTACCCCCGCCTTCACCTCACTCTTTTTCTTGCCATATAACGTCATTCGTGATCATCATAAAAGTTAATGACTTCTATATAAGTTGAACATGGTATGCCGCCGTTAGGGCTCAGTGCGTTACATATTTTTTGTAACTTTTCAATTTCTTGTTTTTCGTTTTTTCGTCTTCGAAAAACTATCAATAAAACGTCTGAGTCATTGCGAGAAAAAGCTCTAATAGAGCTTTAATCATATGTTTCAAACTAAATTGATAAGATAAACTTGATTTCGTTGATATCAATTGATATGTAGATTGTAGACCGATAAACCCATATAATATTTAAGTCAGGTTTGGAATCGAAACCTCAAATTAACAAAACTTGGTACTAAGGGTTAAACCACGTCCAGGAAATGGGTGTCAGAATGGTTTTTTGGATAAATCCTGCAACCTCTAATTAAATTGAATTTCGTTGTACATGTTTTTGATTTGTTCTTTATATCTTTCTGATATATTTAAAATACATATCTACAAGTTAAAGTGTTCAAAAACCATTAAAATTGACTTTAAAAAGGTGTGCCAGGGCAGTGGTAAAAATAATGAGTGAACACATAACTTGCTCGCTTCCGATGACGACACATTTCCGGCTTGTATTTATATAAACTCTTTTAAACGAAAATAAAAAGATTTTCAAACAGGTTAACAACAAAGTAAATATTTTAATGTTTGATTCAGTTTTAAAGAAATACAAGAGTTGAAGAAGAGTAGTTAAAATGCCTAAAATTATTTATAATACCAACACGATTATTCTATCCACTCATAATAATAGTTCGATGGACTTGAATTGTATGATCATATTAAAATAAATATATTTCATATTGTACGTTTATATCATTTGTTTCAAATTGTACATATGCACATATATTTATAAACATATCAAGAATCGTTATCTGAAATATTGACTGATGAACCTGTACATTCGTTTCCATCTTACCATTAATTTGTGCATCAGTATATTTTTTTTTTTTGAAAAAATGTACATGGGTGGTTCTACAAAAGTTAAAAATGAAATTTACATGTGTTCGACAAAGCATGGAAAATGAAGCAATAACACTACTAGTTTTATGACAAGTTACAAATTATGTATTTCAGACTGTATATAATCTTTAAATCTTTTAAAGGGAGGCAAATACATTATTTCAACAGAGTTATACTACTCTTTTATTATGGTATACAAACATATCTTATTTAAAATGTTTTCGTAGACATATTACGTTGAACATTATCTAATATTAAAATCTTGAAATAATATACATTTTAAAGTAGTTTTATAATTAATTTCACACTCATTCCGGAAACACGAAATGAAATCAATTTGGAACATTTTTCTCTCTATATACGGGGTAGAGTCGAAAAGAAAACGTATATTTTTTTTAATGATTCTATAATGATAGAAAATGATTATGACAAGAACAAGTGCCGCACCCTAAACGAAACACTGTCATCCAGACAGCGACAGGGAATGACGAGCAGAGTGCATGATGGGTATTAATAATTCATGCTTTCAAATTCGTGTTGGTGGAACATACTTATAGGTTCAACTGATGTACAGTTAACATACATATATAATCATTTTTTAATTTATTTATACATCTTTACACTGTTGGAACACAAAAAACAACTACAAACACAAATCCATTTAGAACGAGTCCGATCTTAGAGCTTTGAAAAATTGAGCTTTGAAGCTCTTCGCAAAATTACCAAGTCCAAGAACATCAATAATGCAATGCAATTTCGTACCAACAGAGGACTGTTTTGGCAAATTTTTTTGAAAAAACGAGCTTTCTCTTTTGAAAAACGATCAAGACCGAATTTTTCACAAGTTGTCTGAAGCCTTCGAACGTTATGTAGGTTTATTGATGGATCATAAAAATACAATATTGTATTAAAATATTATAAGGATGTTTATAAAAAAAAACGAGCGTTGTATGACGATCGAAGAACGGACAATGTAAGGCATTAGCAGTACTTAAGAGGGCCGCACCCAGGTCGGGCGGGCCGACACGCGCTAACAGACCCACTCTGCATCACAATCAGAGTCGCGGGCGGCCCAGAATGACGTCATGAATCTTAATTATACACCTATTCCATATATACATGGAAAAAATTCGTCGTACATTACATAAAAATATATAATATTATGTGTGTATATCATTAGATGAACCCTATAAGAGTTTTTCGAGACACACAATGGGAAGATTCATTGCTGGCTATATCAAAATTTATGGCTTCAACTAAATATTCCATTCAGTGATGAATGGTTCTGTTAGGATTTCATTCATCTGTAAAAATAACCGTTGTTTTCATATGGAAATTATATAATTAGATTACCAACTAATTATGTTAACATCAATATTTCATTAACGTATCATTAATCATCATCGGCGGATGCATTTATTTTTGTACAAGGTTTTTTTTTATTGATAATGTTAATATTTGCACAACTTGTAGTAGGACTTTGTATATGTACCTACTTAAATTGGATAAAATTATAAATCTGTATGGATTACATTTTTGGGGACAATAAACAGAACGAACAAAGCATGTGATTTTCCCAGAATTTTTCAAAAACAAAGTAAATAATATGAAAGTTCACTCATTAATTAAATACATATATTAAAATTAAGTATATTTTTTGTATTTAATAAAGCTTATTTGAAATTGTATACGCTGATATTCGAACATAATTTGAATGATTGATGCCGATAGAACCGCAGGTGGTGTAGTTAATACTCAAAGCACGGTACGGTGCCACCTTAGTTAGGTAGCCTAGCTCCGGGTGTTCACACTGACACTATATGTATTCACATCCACAATTTTGGTACCCAAAAATGCTGAGTGTCATTTATTGGCTAACAATATTTGATATCAAACTCCGTTCGAGTGACAATGTTTGTTTAACTATAAATTTTAATTTTTTTAAAAACATTGTTCAACGCACACAGCTTTTATTCCATATATATAAAGTAATAAAAATCTTTAAGCTTTACATGTATTATGTTCGTTAAATACAAATTTAATAACCACTGTTGGGTGTATTATGGGACTTTGGCAGTTAATACTCGTGTAAAAAAAAGAGTTTTATAAAACATCGCACGTGACTCTGCATTGAATTTTCGCATCGAGAGTTCGATGGTAATGAAAACCGTTATGACCGAATTGAAGTGTTGTATTGTTCATATTAATTAATGTGGACAATAACTTTTGTCGGCCTATTTTATTTATTTATATGTATGGATTTTATATTGTAGTACTTTTTTCAAATTATTACAGTAAATCGCAAACTACAAGAAGAAACATTAATTAAACCGTGCATTTCTATTTCTATGCATGGACCGGATGCATTTCTAATTCAAAGAAACATTTTTTTATAAAAAATATGCAACAAAGACCTCACAGGAGTCTTTAAATCTGATCATTTTTGAGCTTTAGCCCACTAATTTGCTTATACATCTTACATGGGTATGTGGCATTAAATAAATACGTTGAAACTTGGAGATATTAAGAATGATAAGAGGAAAACATTCTGTAAAAACGACCTTACATACCTAGATAACTAGTATATTATAACTATGTTCAGGTATGATTAATTATAGAGGGGCGTGATTGGTGATTGACAGTGCGATTGCAAAGCTGCGGGTGGCCTCACAATCGAACTTAAACCATTTTTCTTCTCAGTTCTCTCACATAATACATATACACTAAAATGTATCTTAAAAATATATTAAAAGAGTTTATATATTATAAATCTGACTACTCACTAACCCATATAGAAATATAATAGCCGTCCATAAATTAAATTTATTTTTCATATTTAAATACCACATAAACACAATTTTCTTCACATTTTAACAACAAGAAAAGAAACCAGGGCCAATAATTTAATTTTATACCATTTGACAAACAACATATCTTATATTTAACGAGTTTAATGTGGTCGGCATATAAAGAGTATACAATTTTCAATAATAAAACATATCCAAAAAAAAAAGAACGAACAAGATGACACACGCGGGGAGTAAATTATTTTTCACGTGTGCTCTCTTATATTAACAATATACGTTAAGTGAGTACGTGTGTGGTGACATTCTTTAATAAAATAACCAATAAAAATAAATTTATTATCGTTCAATGTCATAATATATTCAAATTAAACATAGTTAGGACCTTATGTAGGCTGTATACGGCTGTATATATGTATATATGTTGTTAAACCAATCACCACTTAAGATGATGAAGAAAAAAAGGTAACAGAAACTGTCAAAAGCAATAAATTACAGGAGAATCTTGTTAATGAGAAAATATTACATCTGTACCGGTGATGACGAATGTATTTTTAAAAGACCATTTATACAGGCCATCATACATACGTACGATAAAAGAAGAAAAAATATAGATCTTGATACTTAACGCCCTCATATACGATAATATTTATTGTCATGTTAAAATATTGTTGATTAAAACGGAATTTTTTTGGTTGCAGGTAAAAAGTGGCGCTCTCTGACCCCCCAAGACCGACGGCCCTACGTGGAGGAAGCAGAACGTCTTCGAGTTATCCACATGACTGAACACCCCAACTACAAATACCGACCCAGACGGCGGAAACACAACAAACAGAGGGCCACTTCCGCTACAGGTCCACGTGTTGGAACATCACTGCCAAGTCCAAGTCTTCCAAATATGTCTCCGGCACGTTATTCCGGTTATATGCCAAATGCGAATCTATCACCAAATGTACAACACCAACAAAACAGTTATTCTTCATTAGATTTTCCAAGTCCTAGTGGAAGTGGTGGTGATTTTTCACAACAACAAGACAAACGCTACAGTCCCGATAATTATACGAAATTCAATCAATTTAACTACGTCGGTTACCAAAACTATGCACAGAAAAGTCCATATTCAATACAAACACCAGATACATCACCAACACAGAGTCCTGAACCGACAAAGAAAGGACCGAATAGTCCGGAATCGAAAGAAGAGAAAAATGCTGCTTTGCCAACACCGGAACTGTCGCCAATGGAACACGAAAAAGAACAATACCAATACGACGAGAACAAACAAAGAGTGTCTAGTATACAACATACCAGCAATTTAGTTACAAATAATATGAGTCCAGCCCAACAAAGTTATAATACAAGAGTACAGAATTATCGACAAGCTAATACAAATTATACAAATACACAACCAATTACATCTGTACCAATGGCGAATGGATTGTATGTGATGTGCGCCAATAAAAGTTCAGTGGAACAGGGTCATGTAGTGACTGGAACATTTTACCCTCCAGTAGCAACATCACAAGACCAACAACTGCTTGGTGCAACACAAAATAATCTTAGTACAATTGCCAATAATTCAACACCTAATATACATTATTACAATTCCAGTATGTCCAGTTATTATACGAGCAAAGAGTATACACCAGCTCCGGCATACGAACCGGAACAATCAATTAGTAAAAATGATTTCATGTCTTATTCGCAACCGATGAAACCGATGGAAAAGACCGAGTATATACAGAACTATAAGCCATCCACTTTGGAGGAGTCCTACCATCAGGAGTACCAAGACAACAGTATGGTGCCAACTTACATTCCACCCCAGCAACAACAGCAACAACAACAACAAGCACAACCGCAAAATGAAGAACGTAGTGACGTTGACAGCGATGTGGATACAAGAGAATTCGATAAATATTTAAAATATGGTAATCAGGACTCAAATGTAATTGATTCGAATCATAATTACCATCGTAATGATACAAATGTGACGTCGTATAATTTTCAAGCTCAACACACGTCTGTGATTTTGCCAACAAATGCTAATATTAAACCGGAACCATTCATGGGACATTGTCCAGAAGTGTATGAATTAACACCGAATGGTATACCGAAGAATGATGATGATTTTAGTGAAATTTTAGCCGGTGTTAGAAAGACATGTTACAGCAATTGATTGTTATATAATAATGTGGTTGTTTTTTTTTTAAATAGTGTCTAATAGCTTATTTTCTCGTGCAATAAACCCTAGTGATTATAAACTGTATAAACTTACAAAATTAAATTAAATATTATTTCTATTATTATTATTATTATAATAGCTTGGGAACAAATTATTTTTATAATTTTTCGTTTATTTGTCGACAAAAATATTTGTTTGAGTCTTTAACAATATAAATATTTAATTATTAGACTTATGCGTCAAAAGTTGTTTAACTTTTTAAAGCTCATAAATATTGTTTGGAATTTTTATGAAATTAACCTGGGTTGACCTTAATTATTTTGTTTACAAAAACTTGGAAAATGTTAATTATTCGATACTTAGTTACTTGGTGATCTGATTTAAAAAACTTCACAAGCTTTCTTTTATAATATACCTCGCATTTTTATGTTTACCCAAGCTAATTATGACGACTTTGTATACTTTAATACATTTTCTATATTTTATTAGTATTATTACTAGTTTCCTATATATTTTGTATTTTAAAATGGAAATATTAGCAGAATCGTGGCCAGTATAAAAAAATTATTTAAACAAAATATGGAAAATTATTCCTTGTGCACATATACAGATAAATATGACGTCAGAGCAATGATAAAGATAATAATATTTTCGGAATAAAGGCTGTATATAATTCCTAAACACACATACACACGAAAATTTAGACAGATTTATGTTTTAAATTGGGAATATCAAACAAATATATTTTAATACTCCATATAGAGATCTTCATTTAATACTAATTTGCCTGACTTCTATATTCTAGAAAGAAATATACGTACATATTTTATTATTTGCCTAAATGATATTATATTTTAATATCATCTTAAAAGAATTAAATTAATTTATTTAAGATATTTTTTTGTTTGTATCATGATGAAAATATATTGTTACAGTACAACTAAAGACTGGTAAAAATTCATCTAGAAAATGTCTAATTTTGTAAATTTAGGAAAACAATAGAGGTGAATTTTGTGTAGTTATATATATTTGTAGAAAAAAATTATGACAATTTAAACGATGTTTTTATAATTTTTATCTCACAAGATGTTAACATTCTAATGTAAATATTTGTTCAAATATTGAAATTGTACTTTTAAAATTTAGTAAAATAATGTTTTATGTTAAATAATATTAAATGAGATTGTATAAAGTATAAAGAAACCAAAGTTTGTATATTCTGTATTATAACTATACTGTATCTTATTATCGATTATTATTCAAAAAATTTGTAAATAGCTAGTTATATATAATTGGGAATATATTATTTAATTTTTTCAATGTGTTATTATTTCACTCATTAACAACAAGTTGCGAGCTTTTATAAGAAAAGCTCGATACTAAAATAAGAAAAAAAATCATTCAATATACCTACAGCATTAATAAATTAATCAATACGCCGGAGGTGTTGTGTGAAATATCACAAAAGACCATCAACCGACATTGTAATTTACAAAAGTTCATGTCTACCACCATATACACGATAAATTACAATAAAAATGCAACATCTACAAGCTTCCAAAGCCATAAGAAATTTATTAACACTGTCTTATCAAGCTCGTTCTTTTATTTATAAAAAAATCTTCAACAATCAATTGCTGGTATTATTCAATTTAATTAGTTATACACCTTTAAATTTGTATAACAAATATTATTTAGATTCTACACTAGTAAATGTATAATTTTCGTTAATTATACCTCAACATTTATTTGCGGTAGAGTGACCATGCGAAGTGAAGTTGAAAACACTTGGAAGTGTCCATAAAGTGTTGAAACACAACGAAACAACAAAATTTTAAGACTTATTAAAATGAGTAACGTCTGTGTGAGAGGAAGTCGTCAAAAATACCACAAATAATTTTTAGTCCTTAGGCAAACGAGACATTGTAAAGAATAATCTTGAAACAGATATAGTGCGGAATCGAATAAATTGAAATGATTTTGCATGCATGAGCTTAAAAATCATAGACAAGCAAAGGTATATTAATCAACAGCGAAATTAAATTGTTGTTCTTATAGTATGGAAGAAGCCAACCATATAAAAAACAAATTAATGAATGTTTAAAAT
This sequence comes from Oryzaephilus surinamensis, assembly GCA_004796505.1. NCBI lineage: Eukaryota > Metazoa > Arthropoda > Insecta > Coleoptera > Silvanidae > Oryzaephilus > Oryzaephilus surinamensis. Next base: position 28,067 of record SSSI01007527.1, on the reverse strand, counting down.
GAATCATTTCTTTAATCATGGGAAACAGCAAAAAACGTAGTACCTTGGAAGTTTATGTATGCAGGATGTGATGATGATGTAGGTTTACCAGCTATTTTTGTCAAAATAAATAAAAACAGTTTTTTTACTTGTACTATGTACATATAAATTTGGGGTTTGGGTTCACAAAAAACTTCCCAAATAACTGTGATTAAAAGTTAACGAATGGAAAAGCTATTATCTAGCCTCTTTAAACCTAATTTTTGTTATATTTTGTTCATAAATAAAAATAATAAAAATTCAAAAACGTACACAGCTTTTGAAAAATACGTTTTTATGCAATTTATATTTTACAAATTTTGGAGCAAACAATTTATACTCTGGAATAATAAAACATATTGACGTTTCCTAAAAACATATCTTTGTCTGTTAAACCCGACTTCCTGGTTTAATTTTGATTATAAACTAATGTTTCATTGCTAAAGAATAGGACGACTTAAAATTTATGCTTGAACAGTTATTCTACAAAATTTAGTCCACAAATGCACCGTAACCGTATAATTAAAATTGCAAAATCTTTACATCCGTTAAAACTACTAGGATGATATATTGTACAGATAGAGACAATGAGGAAAAAAGAATGTACAACAAATTCCACATATCCACCAGATAATAATTTTTCTTTTCCGGAGATAGGAAGAGGGTAATTGAAGTGGCCTAGTTCATAAACCGATAAATCGCATCTATAATTAATTATTTAAATTTAATAAAAAGAATTTTTTATTTAATCATTTCTCGCACATATTATTTAACAATATAATAACACGTAACAGACTCTTTAACATTGTTGTATATATAATTGTTAATTCATAAACCATGAAAATATTAACAAATAGTTTTAATTTTAGTGCAATCAACACTGTTTTCTAATTCTGTGCTTCTTTAACGTTATAAATACCATCTTTCTATCCATCATAAACACCTTCGAGTATATTACAATTATTTGCATATATGTAAGTACGTATAACGCTCTAAAATGAAACCATGCATAAATTTTTTACATCGTTCACTATCTTTCTGGAAACCGGAAACGTGTAGATATCATCTCTATGGTACTACGTATAATGTAGTACCATTCCAAGACACCCACTTAACTGTAAATGTAAAAAATTTATACATTTACCAACAACGTACCTATATCTGGATTAAAATAAAAATGAACTCATTCACTGAGTTGGGAAATGCTTGAATACAAGCACAAATCCAAGATTTATCCGAACTTTAATTAAGTACTAATATGGAAATCGTGAGTGTAAATTGAAAAAGAACTTTTGAAAAAGTTCGTTTTTGTACCCGGCGCATTCGCCATTATTTGAACCGGTTGGAAAATGCTACAAAGTATTTAAATATCACCAAGACTAATCAATTTCTTCACGTTAAATTTAAAAACGGTATAAATGTACACATACAAATTGTCATTTTTCTCCAATATCATTGAATTTTATGGGTGAAAGGTGTTCAAGACTGTATATAATATAAATATGCAAGATGGTATACCTATGTATATACATCGCAATATTAATATTAATCAGCATATATGTCAAAATGTCACTTCGTTTCTCGTATGATACACAAGACATTACCGACAACTAAACTTATAATATTTAAATTATTGTCTTCTATACAAGAAAAGAATTGCGGAAAATTTATTTATATTTTCATGTTGTCCATTTTGTAAAATTTGCATGTTATTTATTCATAAATAAAACAATTCTCTCTGTATATATGTATAATCTGTGGGTATAATATTATAAATACGTGTGCGAAAGATTTTTCAAAATTGTGCGATAGTTTTTGTCTTTGAAATAGTTTTACAGTTAGCACTTGTAACATGAAGAATGCCTACATTCAACGACTGAAAACTTGAATATATTGTGACAGGTAAGATGCAGTTAGTTAGCAAACTATTGGCCACCAAATGTCAACACAGTAGCGGGTGACAGCGAGAGCTAATATATGTTTAAGATAAACGAGACAGTAGTCCAGAGATGTACTTTCAAACACTTCTATTTGAACAATAAGAGACCAATTTGAAGTCAATTTTAATGCAACCTAACATTTTCTAAAAGACGGTACTTTTTTGCGTAATTAAACGTTTCGAAATGAAATTTTTAAAAATGATGTGTTTTTCCGTATAATCGCATAATTTTTTAAGTCTCAAAGAGAAATATGGAACGAAATGTTAAATATGCTTTGAAACCGGACCTGGAGTCGGCATTCAAGCTCTTGGAGCGTTTGGATCGGTATGTGATCGCTTTGCGACCATAACTTAAGTCTTAAGTTGGAAACTGTCTTTTGACCACGCACTATCTACATATTCCAGCAATAAATTTTAAATTTTAAATAGAATTTTTATTTTCTCTGAACTATTAAAAGCATGAAACGCAACTAGTCAAAGTCCATTTACTATGAACTTTAATTTCAGGAAATTAAAATTAAAAATACATAAATTTGTGCTACTTATAAAACTGTCCTTAAATGGGATAATAATTCTTTGTTTTATTTTTCAATAATGAGCATATAAAATTACGTATAATTTTATTCTAAAACGTACAAGAAACTAATGAATATTCATATTAAGTAAATAATACAGTAAAAACGTTTTTAATTATTTAAAAACATTTAAAATTGATTTGTCCATGATCCACTACAATATTTTTCAATTTTCAAATTTTTAAGTATAGACCACCAACAAAACATTGAAATGTCCTTGACTTTTCTAAAAAGCTAACTTCACACTCAAACGTAATTTTTATCATGGCTACATTTACAAAATTTTTGTAAATAAAAGACAAATAATTAAACAATTTCATAAAATTTACTTGTCAACACGAAAATTTTGGTGATTTTTTAATAAATTTTCTGTACTTCAAACCATGGCTGAAAGGTAACGAAAATTACTAAATATTTTTTTAAGGTTTATAATAATAATGAACATATGCAGAACTATTGTTTAATCAGTTCTTCCAATATTTGCTTATCGTATTTTTACTTCCTAATAAATCACAATAAATTATGATCTATTTCAGCAATGACACCTGGTTTGGCTCTTGGTTAAATGCTGCTAAAAACAAGGTTAAAAGAGTTACACAAAACACACAGTCAATGAACTAATTTGTTTTCAATTTATAGAGTACGGAAGTATTAGAATTCGTTAAAAAAGACTTGGAAGAATTTGGTTCTGCGGTTAAAACTGAAGCTACCAATGTTGTTTCCACAACGGGTTCTGTACTGGAACGTACATTAAAGGTTGCATCAGCAAATATTTTATAATATTCTTTCTTTTTGTTTAATTGAACCATTTTAGCTTGACTCTCCAAGTTCTACAGCCAGTAGTATGAAGAGAAGCTTTAGTTCATTTTTAGGTAGGTAAACAAGATTAATTTAGTGTTATAGCAGTACTAAATATATTCCCGTATATTTCAGGTCAGATGAATACGGTGTTAAATCCGACGCCAGACGATTCCGACACAGAAACGATTCTAATAATTGAAAATTCCGAAACAGTGACGCTGAATAAATTGCAGGTAATAGTTGATAAGACTCGATTTTATTTGTAAACAATAAACTTTACTCCGATAAGAAATAATTTTATTGCAGCAAGCTATTTACAACTTACAAAAAGACGAAAGTACCTACATTTGTGATCCAGATCCAATATTAACCAAACAATTCCAATGCTGGTTAGAAATCGTTGATGATCAATTATCATCTGAACGAATAGAAAAGCATTTAAATAGTTCCATTGTACTAAGAAAATTTTACGATGATTTAGTGCCTGAAAAAGTATCACACGCTCTGTTTTGGAAAAGATATTTATTCAAAAAGGCCCTACTAGAAGATGATATTGCCAGACAAGAGGCTATGGAGAAACGTGAGCAAAAAGAAAGAATGTTAACTGAAGAAAGTGTAAAATGGGAACAAGGTATGTTTTTTTCCTTTAATATAAATTAATATTTTATGTTTTTGTTTTCTATAGAAGACTTTGCCGGCGAAATAGAATTATCTGAAGAAGAGCAAATCAAATTATTAGAAGAATATGAAAATGAAACGAAATTGAAAAAACAAAACAACAAGAATTCAGTTAAAGAGAATCCTTCAGAAAAAACAGACACAAAGACTGACGTTGATAGAAAAGTCGATAATGTTGAAACGTCAAGCAGTCACAGTAGTACAGATGGTGACTGGGAAAAAATTAGTGACGTTGAAAAATAAATAGATAATAAAATTATGAAATATATTCGGGTAGTTTTGCGAGTATTTTGCTTTTATGTTTACATCCGTATGTAATTGGGGGAAACGACATTAATGCCGGACAATAGCTGTTATTCTGTCCAATTTATTGTGCATTTTTATAGAAAATCTCTTGTTTATTGTTATTTTTATTCGTTAGTTTTTATAAACCCTAATATATATATTATAACTTTTTACCACATCTTTTTACATTAAAATCGTTTTGATGTAAATTATCTACTGTCATATTGAAATTATTTTATACCTAGTCTATAATACAAATATTTTTATTGTGTATAAAAATTTAACTGTATTTTATAAATTGTTTGAAAAAAAATTAATAAAAATGCAAGTAATATATAATTAATTTATTAATAAATACGAGATAGAAATTAAGCACGCGCTAATTTAGTTAAATGCCTTTTCAAATACAATAACTGAGCTTGACTTTCTAGACTTGCAAGATTTTTAACGATTGGTACCATTTGTTCCGTATGATTATCGTAAGTACTAGTCTGTAATTTACGTTTTTGGCCATAAACTACTTTACCATCGAACTCATCGTGAGGTACTTTCATATCTGCATCAATTTGTTGAATTGTTATGGTTAAATGATCCTCGATATCGGCTAAAAACTGAAACAAGACGTTTAACTATTACTGAAAAACACTATTTTATGTTTATTCATACTTGTGGTTCATTGTACCAAATACAACAGCCTTTTTGTTCTACCAAATTTGTATTCCAACAATTCCGGCCTCTAGATTTACACCACTGGCCGTGGTACCATACCTGAAAACATAATTTATATTATTGATTTTGATAGCTTAGTTAAGTTTACGCACTTTCTCTGGTACGGAACTAACTAAACTTATAGCCAAACCCATTCTTTCAGCCCTTCCAACACGTCCAATTCGATGAACATAGTTCGATTTTTCATCAGGCAATGTAACATTAATCACTAAAATAAAAAAGAAACATCACAAATAAGCAAAACAAACAAAGTTACTGTACTAACTAAATGGCAATCCTGAAATGTCCAATCCGCGAGCTGCTACATCAGTACAAATTAAAAATTTCACATCACCTCTTTTGAACGCCTCCAAATTTTGCTTTCTTTCTTGCGGTTTACGATCACCATGTAAACAAACGCAGGAATATTTCTGTTTATCAGTTTGTTTTAAATATTTTTCCATATTATCACAATCAATTTTCGTACGACAAAAGATTATAGCACGATCCATTTGATGTTCATCGATGGCTCGTAAACAATATTCCCCTTTTAATAATTTTACAGCTTCACTTAGTGTTTCCGGACTGTTATTTCCGGGACGAACATTATCCTGTGCATGTACGCCATCGGTTAAAATGTGTCTACGTAAATTTTGCCAGCTTTTATCCTTTTGTGGATCCACTTTAACGACAACATGATGTACAGTTTCTGGTACAGCATCTTCACCTTTTAAATCGACCCAAGTAGGAAAATACATTAGTTTGTCGGCCATTTTTTTCACTTCAAATGCATGCAATGTTGCACTACAAACAATCATTTGCAAACGTTTACCATCTGCTGTTATTTTCGGCATTTGTTTGTGTAAACGTTCAATTAAATCCGTATAACCAGATTTTAATAAACCATCAGCCTCATCTAAAACAAAGAATCGACAATTTGCCAACGATAAATAACCGCCTTGTATCAGATCTTCAAGCCGTCCAGGTGTTCCAATGATAATATCAGCGCCCGTATTTTGTAGCTGAGAAATTTGATCTTTTATATTCACACCACCAATTACAAGCAATTGTCTGACTTGAGGAGATTCCAAATATTTTTTAAATTTCTTTATTTGGTCGCTAGTTTGTTCAGCCAGTTCGCGAGACGGTTCAATTATGATAGCTTGCGGTGCATTATTCACAATTTTAATGCTTGCTGTTTCACTAGTTTGGCCATTTGTGTTAATTACAATACGATCTTCGCCAACAGTAGAAATTGGAAGATATCCATTTGGTAAGCTATGTTTAAATGGTGTATTGCCGAAATTAAAAGCCATTTCAGCATTCTACAGTAATGAAATCAGATTAAATCTAAAATCATATAAAAAGAACTAGAAGTATTACTTTTAAAACAACAGCAGGAAAGAAAGCTGCATTTCGTAATTGTTTATTAATTGTAAATGCTTTTCCCAAATCAACTCCGTTTTTTAAAAACTTGATTTCATCATTGTCGGCATCCAAAAGGCATGTTATTACATCAGATTTACCGAAAGGCTCACCATAATGGTCGAATTGTTTGTTATTTGATTTTCTACCAGTCCCTCCAAAACCAAAACCAAACCTAAATACGGCAAAAATATTTCATGTAAACAAAAAATGGAACTAGTACTTGTCGGTTCCTAAATCGAGATTCGCTTGTAGTGTTGACCATCCAAGTCTGCATAATCCTTCATCTGTAACTGTGGCCTCGAATCCCCATTTGCCACCCTGAACGCCTCTTGTACAACGAACACCATGCCATTCTTTATGTTCACGAGATTGTACGCGAAGTCCATCTGGCGAAACTGCTAATGCCTTGCCTCTATCAATGGTAGACATGGTCCAAGGAACAGTTATTCCACCAGTGGCCGCTTTAGTCGCTTTTCCCGACTGGATATCTTTTAATGTTTCCCATACGATTTGTATAATTGGTAAACAAAAAGCGGCAGTTTTACCACTGCCTGTCTCAGCAGCCATTAACACATCGCCGCCTCCAAGAACTAAAGGAATGCCTTCGGCTTGAATATCCGTAGGTAAGCTAAATATGAATATTGTAAATAATGCCCTAAAAATAATAGAATTTGCATTCATCTTACGTCCATTCCAATTCGTCAATAGCTTTCGATATTTCAGGAAGTACACCAAATTCTAAAAAAAAACACCTTACTTTCCGGAAATATTACAACCTGATAATATTACCTTCAAATGCTGCCATTAGCCTTTATTCTTTAAAGAAATTGATAATATTTAACAATTAGTACCACAAAAATGATTTGAAAAATTGAAAAATGATATTTATTTGAGGTTATATTTAGATATGTTTTAAGAAAAGACAAAGGTTTCATTGTTCATTTCACTCACTGAACAAACGTTTATCTTTGCTTACTAATAAAAAGCGGTAAATTTAAATTTAATTAAATGGAAAAAATTGAAGAATTTCTAAAAAGAAACATATATGTATATCATTCCTATTCTTGTTTAGAAAAATTTGACTATTTGAGTAAAATCAATATGTATTTTGTAAATACTTTTTTTATATTACTCGTGGGAAAAATCTAATTTTACAAGTTCTTTGTTGTTATGCAATGTAATTCAATAAATTTTGCCAATATTCACCGCCAAAAAAATACTCCTAGTTAAAAAAAAACTTATTCAATAAGCTTATTAAGTTCTACTGTTCAACTTGTATCTGTGTTTAAAAATAAATCAATTTTTAAACGTTTAACTTAGTTTAACGTAATGGAAAGTAATTTTTCTGAAATAGTGATTGATTTATACAAAAATAACAAATGGAAAGAAATAATTCAATTAAATGAAAATTCAAACAATTTATACGCTCGTAAACTTTTGTGGGTTTGGCCTAGTGAAGAAAATTTTAAATTTATACAGTATTACATAAAAAGTTTTAACAAAGAAGGTGTTATATCAATCGGTTGCGGTTCAGGATTGTTAGAATGGCTTCTACATAAATTCATCCGTTAGTAAAATAGAAGTTTTTAAAAACGAATAAACTACAATAAATTATTCTTTATACAGAACTCCCAGTATTAGGATATGAAGTGAATCAAACTTGGTGGCAAAGCAAATATTCCGGACCTAAATTTATCCAACTGCAATTTAACAATAATCACATTTTATACAGTAACTTTGCATTAATTTTCTGTTATTTCAATGATGGAAAAGCCTTTAAGGAATATGTACGATCTTATGAAGGAAATTTAATATTCATTGTTGGCCCTGGAGATGGAAGCGGAAGACACACTAATCCCGAACCATTTTCTCCCGATTTTGAAAATTCTGGATGGCATCTAAAAGACTATCAAGAAGTTAAAGATACAAAAGACTTTATAGCTGTTTATGTAAAATGTATGTAAATAAATTGAAAATAATTTTATTAATCTAAAAATTCTTAAGTCTAATTTAGTTAGCAGCCTTAGAAAAAACAATATTACATATATATGTATTTATAATAATTTAACATAAAACAAATACGTAAATTAACTATTACTCTGATTTTGAACTTCTTGTGGAGACTGTTTATGAACAGTCACCATATGGGACGTAAAAATGTCCTTATTGACCGACCGAAATTGGCATATATCACATGTAAACATCAAATCTTTCTCCAAACCTGGATGTTTTGTTTTTAAATGCACTTTATACGTGCTAGACTGAATGCAGGCATAAGAACAATGTGGGCATTTATAAGGCTTATGACCAGTATGACGTAATTTATGTCTTCTTAACGAATTGTGATCCGATGTGGTATATGGACAAGTATCGCAAGCAAATGGTCTTTCGCCAGTATGTTGTCTTATATGCATTTTTAATGAACTTCTCGACGATCCTTTATATCCGCAATAATTACATAAATACGGTTTAATTTTTTTATGTACAACATCCATATGTACTTTTAATTGTCTTCTGTATGCAAAATTCTTTAAACATATCTCACATATAAATAATAATTTGTTTGTTTTTTGTTTATGGGTTATTTTGTGATTTCGTAACTGTTTTGTATTTTTAAATGCTTTCTGACATATATCACAAACGAACGCCTTCACATCACCATGTATTAATTTATGTATATTATTCAACTTCGACAAACTAAATGTTTTATAATCGCATTTATCGCATGAATACAATTCCATGTCGATTTTATGCACACGCCATAAATGGCTAGTTAATGGTTTCCAAAATGCAAACAATTCGCTACATTCTAAACACATGAAACCCTCTTTCGTATGTGATGCTTGATGGTATTCCAATTTATTTAAGTCTTCCAAACGAACCTTACATGAAGACATCGAACATTTATGATTTTTTTTCGCTTCTATTCCTCTCGGAATATAAAACGGTGTCTCAAGCGGCTTTAACAAATTGTTTAAAAACTTTTCCCCACTATTTCCGATTAAATCCATTTGTGGAAGGTTTACGATTTTAGTTTCAACAGCCAAATCTAATAATCTTGTTGGTTGGCTTTCTTCTATAGTAGTTATGTCGAAACCATCAGTATCATTTGATGAATTTTCAATACTTGGTATATTCTTCAATGGAGTTAAATCCGTTTTAAGTGGGGCCACATTTTTTGTGCCTATTTGTTTATTTGTACTGTTTGAAGCAATTTCTTCGGTTTTATTGTTGCTGTTGTTATTATTGTTGTTTTTATTGGAATAATAGACAACTGCTTGTATAATTATACTTAAATCTGAATTGCCTACACCATGGTCATGAATTAAATGCGAGCGTAACGACATTTTATGATAAAAAATATTACTACAAGCCGGACATTTTAATTGTACCAATTTTCTTGTCCTTTTATTCTTGTGGGCATTTTCAATATGTTCTGTGATTTTCGTGTCCTTCGTGCATAGAAATGGGCATAAATTACACACAAAGTATAACACATCTTCAAATTCATTTTGTTTGCCTTTTTGGGTTTGTTTGTTAACAGATGTATTAGATTCTTTCAGTACCATGTAATTAGGATTCAAGTTGGCAGTATTCTCATTTGTTGGCATTTTGTAATCGCCGTTTTGAATCATTATTAACTCTGCATTTTGGACTGGTTCTGGCTCGTTTAGAGACGCATCTAATGTTGATAAAATGGACGAAACTTGACTATTGTTGATTACAGGTAAATACTCCTGAAATTTGTTCATTTATCTTACACACATTTAAATATTAAATGAAATATTTACTTCATTTGTGAGTAGTTCAACATTAGAAGCCCAAACTGGGTCCGTAGTGGATGTTTCAGTCTTCATTTTCTGATTTATACATAAAAAAAATTAGGTCAAAAAAATGGAAACATACGTAACAGTTTTCTAAGGTTAGAAACCATTTATGACACAAGTGATAAACGGAAAGTCCCTAATAGTTCGTAAACAAAAATATCCCGCCAAAACAGCCATTATTTAACCTGTACATTTTATTGTCGAATTTACGTGTTAATTTATTTTAATATACGAGTTTGTTGTGTTTTTTTGTGAAAAATGACTGATAGTCGTCTTATCTTGTCCCCAATTATAAATAAACCTTTCGACAAAGAGATCTTTATAAAAAACACACATTCAGTGGAGAAAAACATTTGCAAAAAACATGTTTCGAAGGTGGACCATATTAGAAGGAATTTAAATGAATCGTTTGGAGATTTACTATCAGAACAAGAATATAAATCGTTTTTAAATTATTCCATATCTAACGACGAGGAGCAAGAAGATAATCCTTTAGTAATTAAGTTTAAACTTTCACAAAGTAATCCAAAAGTTATATTAACTAGATTATCTCCAAGCCAAATACGGAAACATACTCAAGAAATGGTTGTGACCGAAGAATGCACCCCAAAAATGAGAACAAGAAGCAACAGTGTACATAGAAATAATTCAATTAGAAAATCTGCAAGACAAACAAAACGGGTTTCATATGTTGAAATAATATCACCAACCAAGTATTTATCTTGTGATAAACGTGGCCGTTCAAAAACTATTGACGAAGAATTTGTTCTTTATTCGCCTGCACGTTACAGGAAGAACAGTGATAATCCTGAAAATGAAACAAAAACACCAAGCAAAAAAAGTAGAAACAGTAAAATGGAAATTTCTGCTGTTTCGACACCGTGCCGACGAAGCAGAAGAATTAAAACGGTAGAATCCCCAGTCAAAATGGAAGTTGAAGAAACACAAACTCCCACCAAAGAGCAATTTTTGGGAAAAAGGAAAATACGTACACCAAAGCGATACGAAAATGAACAAGAGCAATATTCTTCTCCAACAAAAAGTAGAAGAATTGTTCAACAAGACGATGTAAGCCAATTAACAGATAATATCAAAAATATTTCTTTGTTATCTCCACAAAAGTCTGCTAAAAAATCGCTACGTCAAAGAAAAGACAGTGTAAAACAAACCGAAACCCCAAAGAATATAGCAAAATTAATAAGAGATGGTGTTATTACCCCGTCAATGCATTGTAGGCAAAAGGCAATCCCTAATAAAGAAACGCCGCTAATGAAAGCTAGATCCCAGTTACATGTTTCTTATGTTCCTAATGCTTTACCGTGTCGAGAAAAGGAATATTCTGACGTTTATAACTTTTTGGAAGGTAAATTACTGGATGAATGTGGAGGGTAAATAAACATAAATGATAGCAGTGAGCAAATGTGCTGTAATTTATATTTTGTAGGTGTATGTATATATCTGGTGTCCCAGGAACTGGAAAAACAGCTACTGTAACTTCTGTGATAAATAACTTACAGGAATACAATGACGATATTCCTAAATTCGATTATGTTATTGTAAATGGAATGAGACTCACAGAACCAAGACAGTCTTACGTTGAAGTAAATTACTACTTAAATGTTCTTGTTTTATTTATTTTTTTATTCTTTCGTAATTTCTTTAGATCCTTAAACAATTAACAGGGAAATCCGTACCTTGGGAACAAGCTCACAATATATTAGAAGAAAGATTCACAAAATCAAAGAAGAAATATCCACCGTGTGTAATGCTAGTAGACGAACTTGATATTTTATGTACTAAAAGACAAGATGTGGTTTATAATTTACTAGATTGGCCAACAAAAGCGAAAACCCAACTCATTGTTATTACAATTGCAAATACAATGGATTTACCTGAAAGGTGCTTGAGGAAATTTTATGATTTTTATTTAATTAAGTTAATTTTATCATTTTTAGGCTACTTATGAGTCGAGTAACTAGTCGTTTAGGTCTAACTCGTTTAACATTTCAAGCTTACACTTATAAACAGTTACAAGAAATTGTAACTAAACGTTTAATGGGTACAGATAGTTTCAATTCAGATGCAGTTCAATTTGTAGCTAGAAAAGTGGCCTCAGTTTCGGGTGATGCTCGCAGAGCCTTAGATATATGTAGACGAGCAGCTGAAATAGCTGAACTAGAAGGGCCAGCAACTATGGTATCCATGACACACGTTAATGAGGCCTTAAATGCTATGATAACACAGCCAAAAGTTCGAGCTATTAAACATTGTTCAAGACTTGAACAGTTATTGCTGCAAGCTATTGTTGCTGAAGTTGAAAGAACTGGTGTAGAAGAAACTACTTTTGCTGATACTTTTAAAATGTTAACATCTGTAGCCGCTTTGGATGGATTTAAAATACCATCATTGACAATTTCATTGGGGGCCGTAGCACGATTAAGTGCATGTAGACTTGTATTGACTGATCAAAAATGTAACGATATTTATCAAAGGATTATTTTAAATATAAGTAGTGATGATGTTTATTATGCGTTGAAACGTGACTGATGTTTTTCTATAAATGTAGTTTTTATGTTAGGTATATTACTAATTTGACGATTATTTTTATTATATTGATGTAGATGTAAATTAAATTTTATTTAATTTAAATAAACCGCTTAAAGTTAACGTACTCGTGATTATTTGGAAAATTATAACCTAATTTGACGTTTACTTTTCTTGAATAATGGACATTGATTCTGAAAGTACAGCAACATCAATAGATGAAAATACAGAAAATTTTTGTGAAAATCCTACTCGCGACACATTAGCTGAAGGTTTGATGGGATTAATAAAACCCACAGTAGATCAATTAGATGAACGAGTTCGTGCTACAAGGTAAGCATAATAGTAGTCTTCAGAAGAATATTTACATCTAATATTTTTAAGAATTTCTCAATTGGAATTGAAACAGTGCATTGAAAGTTTGAGCGAAGAAATAAAAAAGATATCCGAAAGTCAACAGACGCCGATAGATTTGGATATATATGTTAAAAAATTGTTGAATGCCAAGCAAAAGGTTACAGTTTTATCAAACATACTGCAAAGCGCTCAAGAACGCTTAAATAAAGTACATCAGTCAATAGAAAAAGAAACTGTTAAGAGGAAGATTTTGTTAAACAATACCATTCAAGATCCCCCAGAAAGTAGTAGTTAATTTTATATATAAATGGCGCTTAAAACACCAGTTTATAATTTAAATGATTATCCAAACGTGTACGAACCAAGGGAGGATACGTTTTTGTTCATTGATGCTCTCGAAGCCGATCAACAATTCATAAAAGACCTGAATCCCAAATGTGCTGTAGAAATCGGTTCTGGAAGTGGTGTTGTAATAACTGCCTTATCATCCATTTTAAATAATAGTTGCACTTATTTTGCTACTGATATAAATATAGATGCATGTAAAGCTACGCAACTAACAAGTATTTTAAATCATACACAAATCGAATGCGTAAATAGCGATCTATTGCAGTGCTTTAAACCAAACTTTTTTGATATGATTTTATTCAATCCACCCTATGTGGTAACAAATGATGAAGAAATTATAGGAACTGGCTTGAATAGGGCTTGGGCTGGAGGAACAAATGGAAGAGTTATTATCGATAAAGTGTTGGGTAAATTGAGTTGTTTACTAAGCAATCAAGGTGTGTGTTACATGGTCCTATTGAAAGAAAATAATCCAGAAGAAATATTGAAAATTTTAGAAAAACGAAGTATTGATGGAAAATTGGTACTAGCGAGACGTGTTATCGGTGAACATTTATTCGTTTACAAATTTTTTCAAAGGAAACTTTAATATAGGTATTTTATGTATAGGAATATCACCTAAATAATACATTTTATAAAATTATAGATTTTATAAACGTTATTAAAAAGAAAAATGTTTCATTCTTGCAAAAAATTTACAGGTATTAAATTAAATTCAATAAAAGAATTTGTATACAATTCAATTTGTTTTATTAAAACATTGAAATTTCTTACAAGAAATTATTGTCACAAATTGTATTTTATTTCTTTGAGGATCCTCTTGAAGAGTGGTATGTAGAGTTATTTGGATTGAGTTGATTTGAATGATTATTCATATCAGATTTCGTGTAACTGTATCCTCCTGTACCAGCAGAAGCCGCTAATACAAAAATTAATTAAAATTATGAAAAATAATAATATATAAACTTACAGGACCAATCAGAAGGACGATCTTGTCCACCACGACTTGACCAGTACGCAGAATTGTTTGGATTTATTTGATTTGCACGATTATTGTCCATTGTAGATAAGTAAAACTTTTCGTTTTCACTGTTAATGATAAAAGTCGCAGAACTTATGTGAGACTATTAATACTGTGTACAGTTAAATCGATATTTATATCCCCAGAAAAATCGTTCGGGGATTTACAGATCGTTGTTATTTAACATTCATTTGCTCTTGTCTCAGCATAATTGTAAATCCAGTGCTTCCCCCGATGTGATGTTTTTTCTAGATAGAACTTTTGCACTTGTAATAAAATAATTCATTGTAAAAAACAAAAAAAAAAACATTTAAATATATAGATAATTTTATTAACAATTCAAATACATAAATATTTATCATATATTGGGATTAATCAAGTTTAGCAAGAAATTTTCCACATATAATAATATAATAAAATATAATATATATATATATATATATAATAATATTACATATAATATACAATATGTAATTTCACATATAACAGATTTCGTATATTATTGAATTGAATGTTGAACTACTGTTCTGCTTTAAAAGCAGGTACGCATTTATGGAATTGTAAATGCGGATTATTTGCATGCCATTGATTAAAATAATTCACAGATTTCTCTTTACCAAATCCAACCACAAAACCAATAATATTCAGAAGACTGGCTAAATAAAAAAAATAAAATGATAACATTTTTAATGCAAAACATTTCTTTAATATTAAATACTTACTAATGAATTTAAATGATTTGGTTTTTCTTGGAGGCTGTTGTTTCCAAAACTGATTATGATTATTAAAATTCATTGGATGCGGGTGAAATTTTGTATATAGGAAACCATATTTAGACGATAATCTTAAGTAATGTCTAAAAGAATACATGTTTGCAAATGAATGATTTTCCTATTTTGGAACTGTTTTAATAATATCATGGAATAATATAACAGGATGAGAGGATAAATATCTAATTTAATTGGTAACATATGGTACAAGAAAAACGAATTAGTTTTACATTACATTCAGTTTATTCAGATAAGCTGTAATTTTATTATGGTTTTGATTGTCCTCTTGAACTCCAAAATGCCCCATTGTTTGGATTCAGTTGATTAGAACGATTATCTAATGCTGCTTGGCCTAATCTTACAACCAAACTAAAAATTGTTAATGTAATATCTGGAAAGAAAATACTTATAAAAATTTTGTTTTTAATTTTGAAAAATCGTTACATACCCGCCCATGATGAAGGACGATCTTCGTACCCTTACCCTCTACTTGTCCAAAAGGCAATATTTTTGGGATTTAATTGGTTTGCTCTGTTGTTATCACTCATATTGCTATAATGATACTAAAAATGTTGTAAACAAATTGATTTAATTAATATACGCTGAAGCTATAAATTTTATTTATAAAAGGCATGTTTAATTTAAGTAACGAGTTATATACTTTAGATAAGCGTTAAAAGTATGTGGCGACATCATTTTGGATATTCGGGGATTCCCCGGTTTTAATAATTTATTAAATTATAATCATATTCATAATTAATTAATTACTCTAACAAACTGGTTGCTTCTATAAAAAGATTAAAAGTATTGCCAACATAAATATGGATGGTAAGAATAATAAATATTTTGATCTGAAAAAATTTATTTAATATTATTTACATGCAAAAAATCTATGTACTAAACATTAAAAATATGAAAATAGAA
Organism: Oryzaephilus surinamensis; assembly: GCA_004796505.1. Taxonomy (NCBI): domain Eukaryota; kingdom Metazoa; phylum Arthropoda; class Insecta; order Coleoptera; family Silvanidae; genus Oryzaephilus; species Oryzaephilus surinamensis. The sequence goes on along the minus strand of SSSI01007527.1, from coordinate 11,844 downwards.
AAATATTAACTATATCAAATACAGATTATAAATTAGTATAAGTTAATATAATTATGTATATATTATCTATGTATGTATAAAATTATTTTTTAGAATGAATTGGTAACAAAGGCACATTTTCTGATATTTTCTCCTCCTAATAGATATAAATACAGTCTTAATAATCAAATGGCAAAATTCATATAATTGTACTAGAATAGAAATACTGAATACAAAAATACTATTCACAAAAAACAAGAAAATTATCTGTCTTGAAATATTTTTTACCAAAATTTTTACCCATTTCAGTAGGTGCACTTAAGGCAATATCACAATTTCTTAATAGGGTACCACATATAAAAAACTTTTTCAAGCAATTCATCATTGATGAAGCAATGCCTTGGTATCGATTATTTGATGATACCCATATTCTGGATACTCCACATTTTATGGGATACGAGATTTGGGAACAAACGTCCACATTGTCGTCTCCAGTAGATAGTAGTTGATAAGCTTCTAATCTGTGTAATGCAACTAGGCAACCAACAATCATTTTATTCTTAATATACAGAAACACCTAAATAAATACGTTGGAAAAATAGTCAAAATACAAAATTTTATAAGACGAACCTGAGCTGCATTTAAGTCAGCTTCCAAATTATAAAAGCCCAATTCACCATCAACTACATGTAACACATCTTTCACTTTTTTCCACCAATACATCGAATCGCCTGGAAGAATTTGAATAACTCTTTCATTTATATTGTAATTTTCCACAATACGTTCGTTCTTCCAGCCCTATTTATTACAATAAAAATAATTTGCAATGTTTATTATCGGATATAGTGTATACGTACGGAAAATTTGAAAATATTTCTCGATCTATGGTAATTCAAATGCAAAATTTCATCATTTGCATCACCAACATGATAAAGAAATTCGCATTCACTGCATTGAATCAAACCAAATCGTTTTTGACCAGCATCTAATATCATTTGATCCAATGCTGAACTAAAAAATTTCTTATCCGATTCAATAATTTGCTTCGATTTATTATTTAATTTCATTTGTATTGACAATTTCTTCTGATATTCAGGATAAAAAATTGGATATAATTTCTTTGAACTGTCTTCAACTTCAGGCATAATAGAAATTTTATTAAACACATTACTGTTGGCATTGGGCATATTTTCCAAAATTGTAGTGAGATTCTTAGCCTTTTTAGGGCTGTTTATGGCTAAGCCTGAGGCCATATTACACATTTGTGATGTAGGAGAGAGCATCATTTGACCATCTTGACTTCTAATTGCATTTGTACGATTATTCGGCACCGGATGCAAAATAATAGAATTTTCATTATTCGAAACTGAACTAAAAGCTTCTAAAACAATTTTATTTTGCGTTGATTGTTTTGTATTTAACGGATTTATAGCTGTTGAAATGCTGTCGCGAGAACGGAAAAACTTTTTCTTTGGATTTGTTTCACTTGTGGGACTTGCAGGTCTTTTTTTATTATCCGATGGTGTGTCATGTTGAACTTTTATCGATGTTTCATTTACCTTACGGTTTTCTTTGTTCTCTATTAAACTGGTTCGTTGTTCGATTGCCTTTAAATCCTCCAAATATTCCGTTAAAACCTTGTCGTCTTCAAATGTATCGTTTGAAGATTTTGGCACTACTGGTTTATTAGATTTTTTCTTTTTTGGTTTACGAATTTTGTGCGTCACCCCGGCATTTATTTGACCATAACGCCTCTTCATTCTTCCTTTACAAGAATTTTTCGCTTTTATATTGACTGTTCTTATATTGAATGTCCTTTTTTCACTAATAATATTCAATGTAATCGGTGTTGAATAGAATGATTTTGTTGATATAACACTCTCAGATTCTGGAAATAATGCCGTACGAACTTTGGAGTTCTTCGTATCTAATTTTAATACTTTTTGTTCGGGTGTATTTAATGGAGATAATTTTCGTTTATTTCCACCAACACCGCATTCACCATTAATGGAATCTAAAATTGATTTACGTATTAATTTTGGTATTTTGTTACCATTATTAATTGTTTCATGTGGCGTTTTCAGCGACTGTGTTGGCGACAATTTTATTGGCGAATTATTATTGTGCTTTTTATTATTATAAAATGATATTGGATTTATTTCATTTGTTGTAAATGGACTTAAATATAATGGTGACATTGATTCTGAACAAGAATATGTTCTATTTGTTGGGGTACACACGACTTGTTGTTGAATTAATTCCGTTAAACGTTGCGTTTTTGATGGTGATGCAACACTTGATGAGGCATTTTCCTCATCTGAATTTGTATAGTTACTTAATGGGCTAATATGGCCCAAATCTGAGTCAGTATCTGTATCTTTTTCTGTTGTTGGGAAAAGAACTCTCCGTCTTTCGCTTATTTTTGGACTGCGACTGAATTTTGTTTCAGATTGTAGATTCTTCAGTAAGTTCATTGTAATGAAAATTACACTGCAAGAATTTAATAAAATTGCAACGTTCAAATTTAATTTGTTTACAAACTTTTTATTAGCATGCCGAATTTAAAAATAGGAAATGTTTATCTATTAACTGTAATAACAAAGTGCAAAAAGAGGAAAAAGATAAGATAAAAGAATTAATTTGATGTAGTTTAAGCAAGGTTAAATAAATGCTAACCCTTATTAATGCTTTTATAATTGTTACTAAGTCTTAACGTTTTGCATAGTTTATTGTAAATTAGAGAAAAATAATAAAGATTTAAGTAAATTAAATAATTTGTACTTACATTAATTATTTCAACCTCTTCTATTTATTAATAATAACTGACCGGTGCACCTAACACTGAGATTCGTTAGAAATTTGCCAGTATTTTGCCTCGTCCTTTCTTCAGCATCAGTTATCATCAGCTTCCCTCCCTTTTTGTTTATACTAGGCAGCTGACGCGCCACCAGTATTAAGTGCGTTCAGTAATTGTAAAAACATTGTTGAAATCAATATATAATCAATTTGCTTATTATTTACTTTATAATTTAATAAAACAAAGAATTACTTTATAAACGGAAACTTTCAATGATGACGAATTCCACGATAATCAACAATATAAATTGATCTTTACTGAACATACCCTTCTAAAGGTATACAAACACATAACCTCACTTTTTAGTAAAGAATTTTTCTAAAGTTATTTAATTTTCTAAGAAATTATTATAAAATGGGTGATCGCTATAATATACACAGTCAATTAGAACATCTGCAATCAAAATACATTGGTACTGGTCATGCAGATACCACAAAATATGAATGGTTGGTAAACCAACACCGGGATAGTTATTCCAGTTATTTGGGCCATCCAGACCTATTAAATTATTTTGCAATTTGTGAAAATGAAGCAAAAGCACGAGTACGTTTCAACTTAATGGAAAAAATGCTACAGCCTTGTGGTCCACCACCAGATAAACTAGAGGATTAATTTCATATAAGAATGAGAAAACTTCATTTCATATTTTATCTTTTTTTATAACAAAAATATAAAAATTTATACAAATTAAATACTAACATTTCAATAAATAATACAGTAATATGTGAACAATCAACAAATAGCTTTGGAGCAAATACAGTCCAAATAAATAGATGATGTTTGTTTATGAACGTATTTAAACAAGTAATAAAAGTAATGTATAATTTGTGTGTGAATAAAATTGTCCAAATTTGATTAGTCTTGTTTGATTTCAAACTTGTAAACAGAAGAATGGCACATAATATAGGAAAACTATATGTGTGAAACAGAATTTGTAATAAAACCCAAAATGGATCATATGAACTAAGTCCAATATAACCTACTGAAATATCAACACTTGCTAAACTGTTACTATGTCCCTGCGCGAAATACAATAAATTTCCCATCCATATATAAAATACTGTAGAAACTATATCCTTATTATTGAATTTTTGGAAAATATGACTAGAATAAAGGCAAAAAGGAATCAATACAACATTATAGGGCTTTAACAGTAAAGCAACAACCAAAACCCAAAAATTTCGAATATTTTTCCTACCAAAAACAAGAAAATGTACAATTACTAACACCCATATAGTCTTCCCTAATAAAGCATTAACTGAATGTTGATTTTTAAGTATAAATAGTAGAACATATATAATGAACGTGAAGTAAATTTCCAAGTAATTTAATGAAGTTGAAAGAAAATTCGTACAAAACCAAGTAGTTAATAAACCAACAACAAATATTGTTTGTAAGTAGAAATAATTGTTGGCTTCAAGTAACCAGTCGGAAAAATCCGGTAATGCTATCGACTGGTCTCCAGTTTGATTCATTGTACGAAGAAATCTAAATGCACAAGCTAACAGGAAGAAATTTATCCGATAAAATTTTACTTGAGTAGTTAAGAATACTATTAATAAATTAAACACAAAGTACCAAAACTGGTGTTCTTCCTCTATAAAACTTGAAGAAAAAAATGATAATGGTTGTATGACTGTTAAAAGTATCATAACAAATAAAACATTATCAATTTTACATCTAATACTGCATAAACGACGTAAATTTTTCATTATAAAGAAAAATGTTATAATGGGAGTTATAAAAACGAGTACAACACTTTGAGTGAAAAATTGTAACATAACAAGAAAAAATAGTGAAAAATATTCAATGTAGAGAACATTATCTTTTGAAAATATCGCCTTTTTAACAAAAATAAATAGCAAATTAAATAAAATCATTAACGAAACAATTAACGAATTATTGTCATGTTTAACTGCACCTTTATATAAACTTTGGCTAATCATTTTTGAACAATTTTCATAAAGTTCAATAGCTTTTTCAGCGTTATACGTTAAATTAGTTTTTAGATATTCTAAATGGAAATTTGTGGCCATTTCCATATATTCTGGGCAAATATTACTTTTTTGGCTTAATAATAAACTATTGTATCTTAAAGCAAATAAATAATGATGTGTGGAAACATTTCTAAGGAAAGATTTATGAATCTTTCCAATGCTTGTATGTGGAATTTTTAGTCCTAAAAGTGAAGCTAAATTCACTGAAATGTCTGTTTGTACGAAAGAATTATTTGAACAAGGTATTCCTATAATAATAAGTGGTACCGTTGTTTCTGAGTACGTTGTACCTCCATGTCCACCACTGTCTCTCATCCCATGATCCCCAGTAATTAATAATAATGTCTTTTTATGTTGATTCTGTAATGCCAAATGAATGTCCTTCACAATTTTATCCATTTCTTTGAGTTTCTCTGATATAAAAGTACTTTTAGGTCCATAAACGTGTCCAATATGATCCAATCCTAAATAAATATAAGAATAAAACTGAAGATTCTTGTTTTTTTTTTTGTTTTTACCCAGGTAGTGTAAAATCATAACATTCCAGTCGTCTTTTTGCAATTCCAAGTCTACGTTACGTGTAACATTATTATCTACTTCGACAAAATCATTAACGTAAAACGATGATGTTCCTTCTGATCTTAAAAATGTATTTGGAAACAATTTAAGCCACAATTCATCACCGTAAAACACGATCTTTTTCTTATTTCTTTTGAATGAATGTATTATACTATCTCCTAGTACTTCTTCACCAATTAAATTTGTTATAATATCGATAAATTGTGGCACACTTCCCATCGTGATTGCTTTTATTCGTGGCAATGTAACTGTTGGTGATTCAACTTTGATTTTGTTGAAACACCCATACTGATTTGCTGCACTTGTTGTGTATGGCATTAAATCTGGTTGTACGAAATCTAATCGTAATGCGTCTATAACTATTATTACAACATTTTCAATGTCTGATTTGTAAATTTCCTCTGTGTTTAAAGACATATTGGCAATGTTGACCGGTAAATCATTTGGATACTTTCTTATATTATGAGACACAGGGAAAAAAGCGTAAACGAATAATAATACTGTTAATAGAGCCAAAAACGAATAATGTATCATTTTTTGTTCTTGCCAACACTACGATGAATCAATTTATTAATCTAACCGAAAACTTACATTATGGAATTACCGAAAATTTTAAAAAAGATGGGTTAGAAAATTACTACAAGACTTGAAAGATATCTTTTATCTTCGTTTAGTACATTACCAGTGAAAAAGTAATCCATAAAGCGTATTTCTTTAACAATAATTTTTGACATAAACAGACAAAGTAAATACCACCGAGTAAATACTAAATAACGTAGCAAATTAGGAATTATTATTATTCATTAATCATTATCTATCCGATGTTTTGCATCTGAATTTACATTTTATAAAAAGATGACTTCAACTGAGTGGTACGTAGCTGGTACACAAAAGTAAACATTGCTATTGTGATTATTTTGATAGGAAAACATACATTGATCCTAATAAAATATCAACGAATTCAGAATGTAACAGAATCCCAGTCAAGGATCATCCCCTTAAAAATATGACGGTCACCGACAGAATTCCTCGTCGAATATTAGGTTCGCAACCTAGCACAGGTCGAACGACACCTGTTTCAACCCCATCATCAATATTGGAGCCTTTAACGCTTGCCTTGCAAGTACTGGATCCATTAACAGAGTTTTCTGTCCGTGAAGAAATGGATCCATTATCGAAAATGGCTGCAGAAATGGTGAAACATAGGACAATTTTTATATAGTTCATTCGGTATTGGTTAATTTTAGGATGGAACAGACAATAAAACTGTCTCTAGAAATGGACAAAGAGCATCTACCATCAAGCAGGATGGTTGGGTTGGTATGGAACCATGGTCTTCTCGAAAGAATGCTATTTTGTCGAAATACACCACATCTGAGAAAATTTCCATTGTTACGAGTTTTTTGTCTGAAGGCGAAAAGGGTACTTAATACTTTTACAAAAAATTGTATAGTGTAGATTGATATAATTATATAATTCCAAAATTTTAGTAATTGTAAAAGCGCAAAGCACCGCAATTGACAAAGTCCAGCACCGACTCGAACAATTAGATTGCATCGATGAAGGGTCACAGAAAAAATTAGATTTATCCCAATCTGAATACATAAGACAAATAAAACAACTTAATCAGGAACTAGTTGCTGCATGGGAATCAGAACAACGTGTAAAATCATTGAAGATCGCAATACAATGTGCTAAATTATTAGCCGATACGAATGTTTTATCTTTCTATCCGAGTAAATTCGTTCTTATTTCGGACATATTGGACATATTCGGACAATTGGTTTATGATCGTTTACGAACAAAAGCAAACTATTATAAGTATGTTTTTAATTAAATAGAATATAAAAAATACTATGATTTCTATAGACCAGGTTCAAAGACACCAACAGCTTTACCAGAAGATTTTACTCCTGATATGGTACCGGAAATGGCGAAAGAAACTTGTTTGAATTGGTTTTACAAAATTGCATCTATTAGGGAATTAGTTCCGAGGGTTTACGTTGAAATTGCCCTACTCAAATCATACAATTTCATCTCTTCCACATCGTTACCGGATGCATTAACGCGTTTGACTAAAATGATTGTTGGAATCGGTAATCCTTTGGTGGCCGTTTATCTCAGATGTTATTTGTGTAGGATAGGAATTGCCGTTTGTCCGCCAAAAGCGAATAATAATTATTTAAAGGAAAATTTTGCTCATTTCTTAGATTCTTATCCACATGTAAAATTTATACTGTTATGTTAAATATTCCGCAAAAATAATATGGAATAATTGCAGTTGTTTAGTCGTAACGTTAAATTGCTGTTAGAAGAGCAAAAACTTCCTATGAGTGCCTACATGACTTTATACACACCAGCTTTGGATTATATTTTAGAGGGAGTTGCGTGCACTGTTCCAGAAGCAACATTAAATGAATTGTTACAGCGTTGTGAAAAACATGGAAACAGGCAAATAGAAACGATTCCTCTCTCATATTATTTCTAATAACTTTCCATTCCAGTTCGCTAATTTTAAACACTATTATGTCAAGTTTCAAGCCAGCTTTTATCGCCGAAAGAACTTTACAATTTCTACGTATGATGAATGAATGCTCCGATGACGGAATACCTTTATATTTGCTTTTACGAACTCTTGGTTTATGCGTCAGTATATGCCCACCACCGTCCGAACAGCGTAGACAAGTGTTAAGTATTGTTTGGAAAATGTTTCCCATTTTTACGAATCCTGGAGAACATGTAATGTGTGTTGAAGCTTGGATACAATTCGTAATACAATATTTTTCGGTAAAATATTCCTTCAATATACTTATACATTGGAATTGTCTTAGTTTTATTGCAGCATCGTGAAATAAATATGGTGTTAGGTGATATTACGGAACATATGACACCAAATCGAGTTTACGAAAACTATTACAATGAATTGAAATTAATTGTGCAAAAATTAGTGACTTTTTCACAGGATTTAGAAACATTACTACTAATGGACAACATTTTACCTTTCATAGATCTGTTCCAACAAGATTCAATGCGTATAGAAGTATCGAAGAAGATTTTAAGTTTAAATATGAACGATCAAAAGACCAATGATCCAATTGTGACAAACTCTTTAATATTCCTCTGTAGGATATTGCATGATTCAATAGACGCATTAACACCAGAAGATGAATATAGACAAATTGGTGAGATTTTATGTGGTATTGTGCGACGTGTAGATTATGGACGTGATTTTGAACAACAAATGAACTTTTATGTGGAAGCGCGTGCCGCTTTTACTAATATTGACGTGGTTTTGGCGCAACTGATTCAAGTATAACAATACAGCTACAATTCTTACATTTATAAGTACATTTTTTTATTTTCTTGTAGTGTGTAAATACTTTGTCAGTTTCTACACGCCAAATAATTAAAGGATTCCATACTAAAAAAACGGCTGATTTTGTAAGAGCTTGTGCGGCTTATTGTTTCATTACGATACCATCAATAAAATCAGTAAGGACACGATTAGAGTTGTATTTGCTCTCCGGACAGGTAGCTTCGTCTAATCAATGCCTTGGACAAGGTAAATAACTAAATATGTGTGCTGTTTTCATTTAATATTTTGCATCTGTAGCTGATGCTTGCTTTAAAGCGGCCCTCAATCTAATACCACAATTACAACAAAGCGAACAGAAGAATGAATTATTTTTATATTCGTATATCAAAAAATTCCTATCAACTTTATTAGTAGTACCCGATAATCCAGATCGGGGTGTACTGAGTCTGACAAGATCTTTACTAAATGTGATAAGAAGTTACGATTGGAATAAACAAAATTGTTATTTAGGCGCAATTTACATTCATGTCATCGATTTATTGGGTATTATGTCACAAGAAATTTATCCGTATCATATAGATAAAGGTAATATTGTAATAACACAGGAATATTTCAAAACAATCTCGATTAATTAATTTCTTTAGTGGAAGCGAATGATGCTCTTTACGGATCAGATCCGAAATTTATTCAAGAAATAAATAATATGTGTTCAATAATAATCGGCGAAATATTAACTTTATTAAAAGAATTGGGACCAAGCCAACGTCAATCACAACTTGCATTTGATTTATTTATAAGGGTTGTTATAAGGAGCGATTTAAATACGAATGGATTATTAACTTTAGCTGTTAATTTATGGAATTTAAGTTTGAAAAATGGTTATGGAGACATAAAATACATGGTAAATTTTTTAACATTTTAATACAATATAAAGAGAAAAATGTAATAATTGTTACAGTCTAGGACTCGAGATTACCTTAAAACGAGAAGTTACTCAACAGATAATGTACAACTGCAGAAATTAATCGAGAAATTAAATTTTTAAAACAAAAATTGATATTACGAGTGCAATAAATTATTTATATATGTATATTTGTTTTTTTATTTAGGCCGGCCTCTACCTTTTCCTTTATTATTCCCAGCTAATTTTCCACGTTTGTTTGGAGTATTTTTATTATTTTCAGCCTTACGTTTTGCTGGCGTTGTAGATAATACTTTGAAAAACCCATCTAATCTACCTTGAGTACTTGAACTGCGTGCTTTCAACAACTTTTTCACACCATTTCGGACTCTGTCCTCATTGAACTGTTTTTCAATACATAGAAATTGTATCATTCCTTCTTCATCTGGTTCATTCCATTTTAAATCGATTGTGCTGGCATCAGCGACTTCTGGTTCAACGAACAGGTCTCTAGCTCCAATGTAATTCCAATTGTCTGGAGGTGGGTATTTGCTCTTGTCCAAAGTCTTTAAAATACTTTCAATGCTTTTGTGTTGTTTGATTAATTCAATTGAGCGTTTTGGTCCAACACCTCTAATACTGTCCGTATAATCGCAACCAAGTAATATACATAAATCAACAAATTCGGAATGAGTCAAATTTAAACCTTCCAAAACTTTATCCAAATGGATTTCTTGTACGGGCATTTTCCGTGCTTCACTGAACGTTAAATGCCGCAGAAGGATGTTGGAACCGAAGGTTAAAGCGTCCATATCTTCCGTTGCAGTAGCATAAACTAGTCCAGCTTTGACCATTGCGGCACATTGGGCTTCAGCTTCACAAGGTGCCTCAATGTACGGGATGCCCATTAATTTTAATAGTTGTTTAGCTTCATCGGCATGCTGGCGAGTTACTTTCACTAAACGTCGATTGAATTTATCAATATCAGCAGCATCACCAGCTTCAGTGGCTTGTTCTAATGCTTTTTGGGCTTCAGCACGTTTTTCCTGACGCTTATTTAGTTCACCTGATTTTAGTTCTGGTGGTTTTCCATCAAAAACGTATACTGGTTTAATACCATGTTCAACTAAGCGAATTGTACGATAAAATGTTCCTAGTAGATGGGACGTTGTTTCACCATCAACTGAAGTCATTTGAGCCCCTTCATTTCGTACTGCTATCAAAAACTGGTACAAGCACATAGAGGCATCAATGGCTATTTTTCGACCTGGATCATATCCATATTTTTTATTAATTAAATGTTTTCGGTTAATATAATTTTGTTAGGTTAACTATCTTACCAAAGTAGTGTTTTAATTCGCTTTCTTTAATAGCTTGTGGGGCATAATCTGCTAATAATTTAGCTAATCCCAAAATACCCATGTTAATTTATATATTTTAAGCAATATTTAGAAAAATAGTTTTGTATACAATAAAAACTTAATGAGAAAAGGCGCCAAAATAAAATTATAAGTGTTTAGGAATATTTGAATTTAAATTAAGTTGGTATGTATATTGTTTTAAGGAAGAATCATCAAAAAGTTTTTATTTTCCTGAATTTAAATTAATTAAATTGTTTTAAAACTATGTATAAAGATTAATCGTGTGTAGTTTAATGGAATTTTATTAATTTTTTTAAAATTTTATTACGTGTTATATAAATAAATTGTATAAAATGCAAAACAGGGGTCGGACATTCGATTGTTGTTTTATTTTTCATCTTTTTAATTTTGGCCACTGTCTGTAGGTGTCGCAAGTTGTATTTAAATTTAACATTTGTATTTTTTTTTTAATCCAGTTACATTTTTATTTGTCAAAACTAAAAATTGAAAATCAATTTGAAAATTCACGAAGCGCGAGTGTATTAATTAATTAATATTAATTTAATAGTGATTCACTTGTGATTTGGATAATTCTAATATATTTTGTGTACTGTATAATATTTATACCCTAATATAAATATCCTGTATGTGAAAATAGAACATATAATGAAAATTGAAAAGTCACGGAAACTTTAAACATTGGATTGATCTAATAAATAGTGATAAATTAAAGTATCTAAAATAAAAATGTTAAATGTTACAATAAAGAATTCTTTTTAACCAATTTTTTTATTTATATAAATCAAAATATTAATTTTAAAATTTAAAATAATTTAAACGGTATTATATTCCCG